>VWZP01003533.1:149831-179473 GCA_013396995.1 Dicaeum eximium | reverse complement strand
CCGTCCTGGCTAAAAATAGCTCCAGAGCTGTTCTGTCCCTCTCAGCCTCATAAGAGTCCTGTCTGTCGTGCCAATTATTGTTACAAGCCATTGTTGTAAATTCTTACTGGTCTGAACAAAGCCACCAGAACACATGCTGGGGACTCCTGTGCTTTATTGTCCAGTTGTTATAACTCTGGAACCCCCACTAGACTCAAAAGGTGTTGGCTAACAAGCCCTTCATTTTGTACAGTAGGGGGAAAAATATGACAGCCATGCTTTTCCCAGGCAAAGCAGGGGGTGAGAGCAATTAAGGTGGAGAAGAGAGAGAGAGAGAACCAAGTTGTTCACCATCTGTAGATTCCTGCAGTCTGTTNTATTATCAGTCCTTAGATCTTGCCTTGGTCTCACTGTGTGGCAGGTCCAGAGCTGGAATTGTGACACGGTGAAAGAGAAAGAGAGGAAAAAGAGAGCAGGGGAGCCAAATCTGCTTCCTTTTATAGTTAACGTGGTGCAGCCTCTTATGTGAATGAGATTTTTTGTGCTGTTTTGTTCTTGGATGCACAGCCAGTCCTTGGAGCCCTCCTCCAGGCAGTGAGTGCAGGGTGGGGAAGTGAGCACAAGTCTCCAGGTGGAGCACGGAGTTGGCTCAGGACTGCACTGCAGCACCTCAGCTTTCCTGATGACCAGCCAGAATGTTTGAGACAAAACATGCTTATGCAAGGTCCTCCATACCACCCAGTGGCTCAAACATTCCTTACTATTGCTTGGGCATATGGCTCATCTTTGGCTGTGGTGATCTCTATGTATTGAACAGAGGGCTAGAAGAGGGAGAAAGCAGCAGACAGTTAATCAAAGTTACAAATAAGGTCTATGCTCATCATTAAGACCAGAAATCCCAATATTACATTACACATTTATCAAACACTTTCCTCACTCCATGATTTAAAAACGAAAGAAATCTGGCATCCAAGGCTTGATTCATTGAACAAGTTCTTTGGTTGCAGTGTTTGAAATTGTTCAGCAATGTGGTCAGCAGATTCCTTCATCTTTGCTCAGGCCTCTTCAGTTCAAGTTGTAGTGCTGTGGATGGTGACAGAGCACTCCCCTACAGTGAAGCTGAGCATCCCACGTAATGCTTGTTCAATTAATGTTTGTTATTCTTCAATTATAAGTGTCAGTAAGATTTGTGATAATTATTTGTGGCTTGTGGCAAGTTAATTCCTGCCTACACTGAAAAATGTACAGGGTGTTGGTCCTGTTACAATTTTAGCAAGTACTTCTATTCAAAGTTCTAATACCAAGTATGAACCATATTTCAGGGGAGGTCTTCAGGTCAAGTGTTACAAGTAGTAAACATCACAGCAGAGAAACTTATAGGCAACAGAAAGAACCTTAATTCCTTCCTGAGTGAAGCAGGGCATGGCAAGGCAAAGCCCTTGGCTATAAGGCCTCCATATTCTTAAAAATTCTTGTATTAGTTCCCAAGCTAAGTTGGAGTCTTACTACAGTAGTTCTTGTTAAACAGGATGAAGGTAAAAGGATACATTGCTGATCTCAGGTCAGTAGTGCTAGGTACGGATTATAAAACAACAGCAACATGCAGTCAAAATGCCTGATGTTAACATCAGTCATTGCTTTGTCATAGTTCTTGTAGGAAAAGAAAAAGAAAAAATGTCTTTTTCTAAACCAGTGGTTGAAAAGAAGGTACTACCCACTGTGTGAACACAATGGGCATTGGTAGCTATCCACAGAGAGCTGCTGAAAGGCTTCTTAAGTCACTCCCTATTGTAATAGGGAAAAAAAATCTTAATTGCTTAAGTTTAATTTCATCTCTTTCCTTCCTTTTGTGAAAGATACAATTGATTAAATTTCTTATGGCCAATTCCAGTCCCACTGGAACAGTAAAGTGGCTGCCATTGTCTCACTGGGTGGAATGGGGCTTGGGTAAATATCTGAAGCACTGCTTTAAAACTCTGTGCTTTTGCCTATGCCTGAACTAACAACTAGCACTTGGATTAGTCCGAACCTCCATATTTGAGGTGGGAATACATACAGTGTTTTCCTTCTCCTCGTTTAACTTATCCTGCAATAACTTTGATGTTTTGGTTCCGCTATGTGGCAGCGGGTATTTTGTAGCGGTTTGATAACCCTGTCCATCATCTCTGATTGCAGTTTTAACTAGTGGTCCAGAATCCAGATTCTACATCCTGCAGTTCCTCATGGAAGATTCTCTCATACACATCCTGAAGCTGTGCTTGAAGCCTGCTAATATGACCATGTTTGATAGCAAACAGCCCTTCTGCCTTCAGCCTCTTTTCCTGATCTCTCTCAGCAGCAAGCAGCTCTGTCTCCTGAGGCCTGCTCTCCCTGTCCAGGACATCTAAACCCCTTGACCAATAGGCAGCCCACTGCATGAGGGACCAGGACTCATAAGGATCTGTATGAAAACCTCAGATTTTCAGTATCCCTTGGCCTCTTCTTCTGCAGCTTTTTCCTGCTCTACAGCAACTGCTGCTTGCATTTCTGTCTTTCCTATAGCAACTTCTCTGGCTTTAGCTTCTTCCGTAACTGCCTTTGTCTCCTTGCCCAACACTCCTGTAATTTTCTTGTTCTCCTCATCCTCATCTGTCACTACTTTTGATTCCTTTACGGGGTGCGTCACTCTCTTAGTTTCTAAAAATCTACCAGCCTAATCTTGCCTCTTCATTTCACATATTAGTTCCTTATCTGAGCACTTGTGTAAATCCTTGTACTCCCAAGGCCAGCTTCTCATCCCTTCTGTGGTACCCAACACATCTCTCAGTATTTTCTCCTACTCTGTAGCCTTTCAGAGCTCAAGGTGTACTAATTGAGTAAGGTCTCTTTCTATATTCAGCAAAGATTGCAATTTTGCTCTTTCATTTTTCTCTATATCCAAGCATCTCTGTAAGTGGTCAGCCAAATTTCTTGGATGTCTTTATAAGGACTCAATCAAGACTTTCAAATGTTTTTGCAAATTTTTTGCAGCTAAATTTTGTAGTAATTTGCCTCTCTTTTGCTATCTAAACATTTTAGTAAAAAAAAAAGCTGTCTCATCTTACTCTCTGTATGAATATTTTTATAAAGAGTCAACCAAATTTTACAGAAATCTCTTTTTGCTACCTAGACATTTTAGTAAGGAGCCATTAATATTTTTATCCTTTTGTTTCCATCAGCATGACACACAGTACACCATGTATGAAGATGAGTGTAGGTCATACTTTCCCATAAAGGGAAAGGGGTCCATGCTTGGAATTTCCTGAGCTGTCATGTCCTTGTCCTCCCTATTCCTGATCCATCCTGTACCCCAGTCACAGAGATGGAGATATCTGAACCCGTCCTGGCTAAAAATAGCTCCAGAGCTGTTCTGTCCCTCTCAGCCTCATAAGAGTCCTGTCTGTCGTGCCAATTATTGTTACAAGCCATTGTTGTAAATTCTTACTGGTCTGAACAAAGCCACCAGAACACATGCTGGGGACTCCTGTGCTTTATTGTCCAGTTGTTATAACTCTGGAACCCCCACTAGACTCAAAAGGTGTTGGCTAACAAGCCCTTCATTTTGTACAGTAGGGGGAAAAATATGACAGCCATGCTTTTCCCAGGCAAAGCAGGGGGTGAGAGCAATTAAGGTGGAGAAGAGAGAGAGAGAGAACCAAGTTGTTCACCATCTGTAGATTCCTGCAGTCTGTTCTGCTGCATGGATGGTCCAGAGCTGGGATAGTGAAAGAAAGAAAGGGGAAGATATGGAAAAAGTGAAGGGCCTAGTGTGTTTCTTTTTATAGTTAACCTGGTGCAGCCTCTTATGTAAACAAGGCTTTTCATGCTGTTATGTTTGCACACCCACAGGCAACCCTTTGAGCCTTTCACCGGGAAGTCATTTGGGAGGGACTGAGCAGGAGCAGGAAGCTGGCTCAGAACAGTGCTACTCCATCTCCATGGGACCCTTTGTTTCAATCACACTTTTCCTGTCATAACAGTCAGAATATTTGAGACAAAACATGCTTACGCTTAGTCCTCCACAGAACTGCTTCTGGAAATACATAATTTTTTCTTTCTTTGGGTGAAAGATAGGAAGTTACAAAGTAGTCATCACTGCCTTTTAAACCATAATCTTTAATTCACCGATTCACTAGTCCACTCTTAAGATTTGAATTACTAAAATTGTAAGTGAGGGGTGTGTGTGGAAAGAAAGTTGCACTTCATTTCAAGGTTGTAATTTTTTTCCTCAGTTTTTTGTTTTTAAGGAATAGCCATGGTCTAGAGGCACACCTTTTCAGAATCCCCTGGGATATGTAGTAAATCCAAATCTAGTGCAAGTCTGCTTAATAGACTGGTCTTTTCCTGTAACAAGAGCCGACCTCTTAAAGAATTTTTTTTCCTGAAAATGGCTTTTGCTTGCCATTGCTTACAAATGTGTAAAGGAGACACAGGCATAAACTGAGATGAGTTCTCACTGAATTACTAAAACATGAGAAGTAGGTAATAGTTGAATGTTTGTGTTGTGCTTTGGATTATTAGACTTCTTGAATATTTCTGACCTTACAGTTCAAGGAAACTACTTTTTCAAAGCTCCTTTAATGGGAAGTAACTTGAAAATTGAGTAGTATTTTATTCTATCTATTTGGGACAAAAATAATTGTAAAAAGAATTTATAATTAACTTGAAGTTCATAAAAACTTGAAACAGATTTCACATTTCAGGTGTCTTTATTGTTTTGTTTGAATGTATAAGCATGCCACAGAAGAAAAAAGGGGGGTAAAAACTTCTCTGATAAATTAAGGAGCAGTTGTTTCTGTTGCTCAGGTAACTGGGGCTCAATAAGCTGCACATTAGTTCTTTCGTGGCAGCAACGCCCCATGTACCTCACTTAGAGAGAAACGCTATTTTGCAGGGGAAAGAATTTGTCTGTTTGAATAGTGAAGCTTTGAAATAATTAGCTATAAATGAAAAGCAGTGTAGGGAGGGTTGTGTACAGAACTTCGCAGATCCCAGAACAATTCTTTCAGGATGCTTCAGTGAAGACCTGGGCTTATTTAAGTAAAGAAAACACACTAGTTTCTTTTGGTAAGACAAGAAGTTGGCTTCAAGCCTCCCTGGAATTAACATGATGTTTGAATAGTTCCTGTATTCCCAGGCTTATTTTTAGGTGGTGAAATGTACCAAAATACGAGTGAAACCAAAGAACTATGATTTGCCATTTCCTTCTTTATGAATGAGTTTTCTTTTTAGACTTGTAGGTACAGTAGTGTATTCTTCACTCTTAATATTATGGTGAAAGATTACATTTAACATTATTTTGTCTTGATTTATCTTTTTCTGTCCTCATTTATATGTAGTTACTGCATACTGTAGAGTAGGATGTACAGAAATAAAATTATTGTATGTGAAGAGGTTATTGTCCTTGGCCTTTTACAAGTTTTGTTGAACAAGATGATGTGTTCCTTTTGCATATCTGGAATGACAGGAAGCTATCTAAGCCTTCTTACAAAAATAAGGCAATTCCTAAAGGCTGTCATTCATTATGTCAATAAATTAACTACAAGTACATACTGCCATATTTTTTTCAGTTTTACTGGAGGGGATAAAGGTATTTGTCTCTCTGTTATCAAAGGTTTAGCTTCAGTCTTTGGCTCTGTGTAGGAGTTAGTAGACACGTTTGACTGTTTAAGAACATTGCCTTCTGGAGATTTATCAGGACTGTTTTCTGCTGATGGCTGGGACAAGCAGCATTCATGAAGAAGAGGGTGTGCATTTCAGAACTTGAAAGCTATTTCTTTTATCTAGAATTTTTTTAGTCTAGTACTGTAAATTTAGTACGTATAAGCTGGTTTTCGTCCTTTGAATGGGCCCATATTACAACCTTGAGGGGTTAACTTGTTAATATACCATCACTTGAGACAAAACTGTATAATTGATCAAAATTAAACTTCCTGTAAGCCAGGGTCCTGTCTTACTATAAGCAGTATGCATGCAGAGTTTTGTGGACTAAAATATTTTCTTCTTAGCTGTCAGAATAATAAGTTTTAATTAGGCATTATATAGAATGTGGTGTATTTTGTAACTTGTATACTACAAGCAAACTAATTGCTAAATTTGTGTTGTTTCCTAAAATATTTAAAATAATTTATAGTGAGTTTCCTCATACCTCTGAAAGCTTAGTACTAAAGGCTGATAGTTGGCACTGATTTGCTTTGACTCATGTTTACACTGAAGTGTTTTTTAGGGAATATCTCTCTTCAATACTTTATCATAAATTTCATGTGTCCTTCTCATAAACTGTAACTAGGCCTTTGGTGGCCCAGTTAGTCTTGCTTAGTAATTAATTTTTTGAATAATAAACACGCTTATTTTACAAAGTTCTTGCTCACTTCTCACTTCTTTGCGAATAATACAGTGTTCAGCTGTGCTGGTTGCTCTGGAGCGTAAAAAAAATACAGCAAATTCTATTTCTTTTTTGCAAAAACTGTTACATTAGTCCTTCTTTACTTTTAGGCATCCACCTTTGTCATCCTGGCAAGATCAAATGCATAAATGTACACTGTCAGGGGCTTTGGCAGCAGTTGGAAACAACTAACTCTTAGAGGGAGATGTGTTGGGGAAGAAGACTAAATTTTTTATTCTTGCATGTTGACTTATGTGGAAGTTTTTGTGCCCTGAATGTGACACTGAAAAACAACACAGGTTAATAAACTCATAGCTTCTGAAGATGATGGTGTGGGGAAAAAGATGAACACTTTGCCCAAGCTTTTCCTGAAAATACATGTTCAGCCGTATCAGTTATTGCTGATAACTGTATTAGCAGTTACTTACTATGTGCTGCAATTCTAGTAGAGAATTAGTTTCCAGATTATTACTGATGTGTTGGAAGATCACAGAGCCACTCAGGCTGGCATAGACCTCGGAGAGCATTGAGTACAACCTCTGACTGAAGACCACCATGTCAGCGTGTCACTCAGTGCCGTGGCCAGTTTTGCCTTAAACACCTGCAGGGATGGAGACTCCACCACCTCCCTGGCCATCCATTCCAATGTCTAAACACCCTTCCTATGAAGAAATTCCTCCTTATGTCCAACCTAAACCTCCCCTGGTGGAAGTTAAGATTAAGTTACATGTCACAAGAAACAAGGCATATCTTTTAAAAGCCGCCCTAGGAAATTACTTCAAGAATCTTGTGCTAAAGAGCCTTTTCTTTGCAAAGGGAGATAGATAAAAAGTTTGGGTTTCCATTTAGGGTGCATGTGTATTCCTGTGCTTCAGCTCATGTCACTTAATTTCTCACTACGAGACCCTGATACGCTGGCATGTTGAACACAGAAATGAGATTTCATTAATGTGTGTAAACCATGAACTTATTCTGGGGCTTTTTTCTTGCTTGTTTTGGATTTACAGTTTGGAATGGTGATACTTGATTTCTGCTAGGCTGTTACCATTTGGTGGAAGGATTTGGTATTTTTTGCTAAGATCATAGGATAAGACTTCTTACAAAGATAGATCTGTTGAGTATTAGGTATTTGGAAGTTTTTTTCAATCTGTTAAGCTGCATATTAATGCTACTTTCTGAGCAATGTAGGACATACCATCCACCTGCTTTGGAGAAACATACTATTTTTTGGCTATTCCATCATGTGTCTGTTAATTGGTTTGCATGTTGGATTCTGGTCCAGTGGAGCAATAAAGATGTAAATATCCTTATATGCACTAGTCTAACAGGAGGGAGGTTTAGTTTTCTCTGTTTCTTAGTTGCCAGTCATTTCAAAGGAAACATTGAAACTTTCTGTGTGGCTTGGATGCTGTAGGGTTAGCTTGGCTGGTAGTAGGTTAGTGTATTAGTTTTTTAGGCTTTGTTTTAAATGTTGTTTTTGTTTTTAAATCAGGAGCCAATGAAGTCGAGAGCACCACAGCTACATTTGGAGTACAGATTCTACAAGCAGCTAGGATCTGGAGGTAAAAAGCAGTATAATGCATTTTACTGTGATGTACTCAAGGGTCAATTTTTGGCTGAAGTTTTCTGGTTTAGACATATAAAACTATTTATTAAAGTGTTCCTAACTACTTAAAGCAGAAAAAAGTCCAAGGAATTAGTGGATTAACATATAAATTCCATTATTCTAACATTGTTTTCTACTCCATAAAGTGTATCTATGAAGTCCTGACTATTTAATAAATCCTATCACAGCATTTGTCTGCATATAGGTATGCCTTAAATTAAGTAGACTATTCTTAGACTATTCCCAGTACAACTCTATGAAAAAATATTGTAGATTTCCAAACTGCTAATCTACTAATTGCATATTTTGAATTAAAGTTGGTGTGATATTTAAATAGCTTCAGATTCAGTTTTACTTTACTTCACTTTTATTGATACAGTATATATTGCGTTTTGCTAGTTTTAAACCTCTTAACTGCCTCTAGGAAAAGTTTAAATGCAGTTTAATATTTGAATTACTCATTTCACTCCCCTTGGTGCTTTTATACCCAGAAGTATCTTATGGTGGTCACCTGAATGATCCAGTTGTCACCTTTTGTTTTTGTAGGTGAGCGATACCTAAAACTTCTCACATATTTTTGTGCCTTTCACAAAACTGCATATAATCAGTTAGGAAGATGGGAAGTTTCTTACCCTAGTAAAGTGAGTACAGATATTCTCTAAATCAGCTATAATTCAGGAAAAAGAAATCTTTTGACATCTTTTCCTTGAAATTATTCCTAAAGTAGGTCATGTAATTAACTATTTTTCCCATTTTTTACTAATGTAGAAGTTTATTTTATGAGTGGACTACTAACAGTGGTTTTCTGCCTGTGTGTTCAGGGGCTTTTTAGCAAAGGCAGCCTGGAATTTGTAACAGTGATTCTGGTTGTGCTTAAACTAGAATAAAATCCCACTTGGTATGAAAACTTGTCTCCGAAAGACAGTGAGCATGCCCATACCACTTTGATTTTGTTACCTTGAATGTGTGTGTGTTATGATGAATTTTAATGTTTTTTAATTACTGTTTTCACCTTTTTCCTTGAAATTTTGGATCATATGCTCATTGCTGCACTGACTGGATAGTTTTCTCAGGTAGCTTTCAAAATTTCATGCTACTCAGACAACATCTGGTGAAACAAAGTTTCTAATATATTTAATTAATATAGACTTTTTTTTGCTGTTCTACTATGAATGCTTTGCAATCAGGAATTTTAGAGATCACTTCTGGCACAACACAACTTTGTCAATTTCTCTTCCTAGATGGAAAATAAAGTTGTAGATAGGTAGTCAAAATTTTGAGTTAATATTGTTGCTGTTTGGAGAAAGTCATCAGAGTAGGGTGTATGGGCATTTTTTTGTAAGTAGTTATAAATTGTCAGCACACCTTACACTAGCATTGTGAAATAGCTGATGAGTAGAAAGCTGAGATCTTAAGTGTTTAACTAATGCGGCCTGACAGCCCACAAGTTAGGTGCATTACCTATCCGTGAATAAAGAGGTGTAACTATCTAAAATTGCAAAGAAACCGATGCCTTGTGAAGGCTGACCCACAACAGAGACTACACGGAGCTAAAGAATAAAGTAGGGATTTATTAGGAGGCCTCAACACATCCACCTTGGGCAGCACAAGAGCCCAGCCAGGGCTGCACCCAAGATGAACCAAAATGGTCACAAAAATGGACAACGGGTCACGGCGTCTCACACTTTTACAAATTCTGGCCCATTTGCATATTGAAGTTAATTGTCCAATTACAGCTTTAGCCCACGGAGTCCCATCCCTCTTGTTTTCTCTCTTCATTCCACCATTGTTTATGCTCTTGGGCCTGAGATTTGGATCATTTGTCCTTGGGTCCCCAGCCAGGGAAGGAATTGTTTTGTCTACCTGCTCTGTGAAGAAAGCTTACTATCCCTTAATATGAAGCAGAGACCCACACACTAAAGCAGCACAGAATCTGAAAAATAGAAAACCTAAATAAAACCTGAGGCATCAGAGCTATGGTGTGGAGGTAAGAATAAAGCTGTAATTCCTAGTTCAGACTGCAGAAATTAGGCAGTGCTTCTTACAGGTAGAAACCCTTATAGGAGTATTTAGTGGGAAAATGTCTCAGTGAATGTAACTGTGTTTACCTTTTTATTTACTGAGTAAGACTGGGAACTGTGTTCAGTGTAAGAACATAGTCAAGTCGAACTTACTCTGCTTTACTTCAGGTCTCATTCAATCTTCTTAAGCCCTATTTGCTAATTACTACAACTTTTATCTCTTTCTCTGATGCCTTGTTGAAGTACTGAGAGTCACCTATCTGATTCTTTGCATGAAGATGAGGTTACCTTTAGGGGAAAATGCAAAGACAGTGACTTACTAAGCATCATTAATATTTATGAAGAAATTTGTTATAGGCCTCCTTTGTTTTTGCAATAACCTCCTTTTATTCAAAAGTGAAAGCCTCTCCTAGCACAGAACCTTGAAAGCTCCTTTGTGAGCCTTTCTCAGGCACTCCGCTTGAGACCTATTTTAATGGGTTTTGTGGCAAAGGCTCATTATGAAGAAAGTAATTTTCTTTTTCCTATCTACACAGAAGTTAAAAAAAGATTGCTGATTCTTTATCTTTTGGCAGCAGTCACTTTTTCTATATTTTTGGGAGTTGGGCCCTCATACTGAGGAAGTTACATGGCCTATGATTTTCAGAAAAAATGCGGCAGTATTATGTAGTTTCTGTTCTCATGTAATCTGTGACAATGGGTCTTAGTTTACTGATTTTTTGTGGCATGCATGTTTACTATCAAACATAGATTTAAGTTATTTTATCTCATGAACAGTTCAAAACATAGTGTTGGAAAATTGTTCCACCAAGTGATAAATTCAAGAAGCAATGTAAGGGTCCTATGTAAAACAGGAGATAGTAAAAAAAAACTTTTGCCATATCTATCAATATTGACAGTATTGCTTTATGGGCAGTGGTTGTCTTTGGTAAAAGAGAGAATAGATTGAAGGAAGTGATCTTCAGTATGCAAGCTGCAGAAGAGTCTGTCGTAGGAGTAATAAAAATAGCTGCCATTGCTGGAAGAAATTTGAAATACAGTAATTGTGAAGATAGAAGGTTTCTCTGATACACAGTTATGCACCATACTAGAAGTTACAATTGTCTGAAGCTTTCCATCTTTTAAGGTTCTAAAAGTCCACATTTGCAGGCTCTCTTATGATGAAGCAGTCTTTTCCTTAGCTGTTTTTGTTTATTTGCATAAACATGTAGTAATTTGGCTGATAGCTTTATAACTGTGTGGACTGTGTAGTTTGCATTTAATTGTACTAAATTGCACTTCCCCTTGTTCTCCTCACGTTTACATGCATACTTGTGTATTAATAGCAAGTGACTACTAAATTGTGGTTTCAGAAGGAATTGGTGAAACGGGAATTGTACTCCCAGTACTCCTTCCCAGTCTTGTAACCAGAGCCATCATTTTCTATGAAAACCCCATGATTTTCACAAATAAGAAGTACAAATTCTATGGTTTATGCTACAAATTGACTTATGCTTAGTGTGAAATAACCTGAAGCTTAAAGGACAAAATTCCTTTAGGTCCTGTGAAATCCCACTTGACTTGGAGGTAGCAGGAGGACAAGGGAGAGGCATTAATGTGTGAATGAATACTTCTAGAAGAAAATTAGGTTATTTTCTGGCAATATTGTCCTGAAAGCAAGTAAAGAAAATGTTACTGTGCGTACAGATTGTTTTACCTTCAAACTGTTTTTAACAGAGCATCTTTGTACTTCCTCTGATCTTGTAAGCATCCTCAATGAAAAGAGTGGCATTTTGAAATTGTATGTTTTCTTGATATTTCCTTATCTGCAGCCACTATTTGTCTGCTAAGTG
The DNA here is from genome assembly GCA_013396995.1 of Dicaeum eximium. Taxonomy (NCBI): domain Eukaryota; kingdom Metazoa; phylum Chordata; class Aves; order Passeriformes; family Dicaeidae; genus Dicaeum; species Dicaeum eximium. Next base: position 167,632 of record VWZP01003533.1, on the reverse strand, counting down.
TTTTTATTTATTTTTATAATATCCCTTTTCCTTGCTTTTCTAATGATCTTGCAGCTTGAGTGGGTTTTTTTTCATATATATTTGTATTATTATCTCTGTGCTAAGTCATGCTGTCTTGTGTCTTGACTATCATGAAGATGGAAGACATTCTTGACTGAAAAAAAAATCAGAGGGTTCTTTTATAGTTCTGCTCACTGAGAGAATAAGGAGACAATAGGCATGAAATATGATAGACGTGCAGTTTTTATACACAGGACTTTGGAACTGAGAATATTAATTCTTGTATTTAATAAAAATTGGTTTTATCTTGGATGAATAAGAATTAACATTTGAAAACTGTATTCCTTTGACGAGGATATGCTCATAAAGAAGGCCTAAATGTAACCTTACTCTTAAATGTGCTCTTTGAAATGCCTGTGAATGTGCTGTAACACGAAGGTGTTTGTCAGGAAAAAAAAAGTGAAGAATCCCTTTCTTAAAAAGGGAATACTTTCAGTGTTTTTGGGCTTTTGGAAGTGTTTTTAGTTTTTTAGGGAAATGGATCTCAAACTTATTAAAAACAATTTTTAAAGTTAGTTTAAAGATGTGGCTTATTTTAGTCTCATCATTACTTAGCTTTTTTTTAGGTTTTATATACAAATAGAGATTTTATGAAAATGGCTTTCTCTTTTCTGTGATAATTTCGTCATTCGGTAACTGAGGGTGTTTTCCTCAAGAAATATGAGATCATTAGTCAGTATGCAGAAGTTTCTAGTCAATTGCATGAGGAACATATGGGTGGAATTTAGAGTATCTTTGCATCTAAAAAATTTAGTTTAATGTCTATTTTTGTAATATGCAAGTATGAGTTAGAAGAAAAACTGCTATACTATCATAAGTGCAGTACTCCAAATAAAATGATTCCTGAATTCTTACCTGAAATTGCACTAAGGCTTTTGGAATTAATAGAAAACAGTTTTGTATTTTTATTGATTTTTGAATTAATATTTTATGCTATCAGCCTTTCTTTGCATCATTAGAAGATAAGGTGTAGGTGTATTTCATGCATTATGCTATAATTTAACTGACAGATAGGTATTTACAGTATGATTCAGTTTCCTTTGCAGAAAGGAGGCTGTAAATGAAAGAAGTTATGTGTTGAAGAGTGTAAAAACGATTCAGCTGTCATTGTCTGATTTTTTTTAACCTCTCTTAATAAATGTGTCATTATGATAATGACTGGGAGCCTTTGCAAGTGAATGAGAACTCTTTTGTAGTTACTTACCTGACAAGTGGAGCAAAGAATTGCAAGCAGCCTCTGCTGCTTGGAGTGAATTAGTAGAACTCCTGTTTGTAATGCTGCTGTTAGAACAGACTTACTTAGAACAGTTCTTGTTTATAGCAGCTAGGGGTATCTATTATTAGATTTTATCTTTTTCATTTGAGGTAATATTTGAGGTCCCAGATCTGTTCAGCAGTGGATTATCCTACTGGTGAAATAACTGTATAAATATTTCAGACAAGGCAGATGCTCAGTATTGTAAATCAGGTTTTATTTTTCTTAACTTTTGTATATCTGTTCTTTTAGCTGAAATCTAGTTAACACTTCCACTTGAAAAACTGGAAGCCAGACACTTTTATTACAGGGTCACTACTATTGACCAGTCAATGAATAGGATATATTTGTCTTCAGTGGAAAAATGTGGTGTATTTAAGAAGGTCATGGCCATTGTGAAATGGGTGCTAAGTATTGTGTTCTGTGATTTGGTACCAGCATTCACGTGATGTGCTCTGTATTGCTATCTAAAAATACAGTTTCCGGTTTTGAGATTGTGTGAACCTGCCTTTGACACAACGGAATCATGGTACTTGGCAGCTGTAATTACGCAGATATTGTTGGATTAGTGATTCAGGAAGATTTCATTATGGGCATAAAGTGGTTTTGGAAGATAGAGAAATATTTCCATACACTAAGGGAAGTCTGCTCACCATTTTCTAGTCAAGCTCAGTAGAAGATTTATTTTACCATTTAGAGCATGTCAGGATTCGCCAGGTAGATAATTACAGTTTGTTTTGGCAATGTAGCAAAGTGAGTTTGAAATACTTTCAATTTCTGATTTTGAGGGGGGCAGAGTACCTTAAGGCAAGAGCAGTTGTTTGTTATGAGGTACCTTATACACAGTTTAATGTGGGCTAGTAGGTTAGACATTGCCGTTTGTAGTTTTCTTTTTTGTTGGAAATGAGTTTGGGCTGAAGGCCAAGAATGAGGTTCAGTACTTCAGTGTTTAGTGTTTTTTCCTCTAGATAAAGACAGAAATATTTCTTCATTTAATTTCAGCTCAGGCCAGCTTTATCTGGTATGTGTGAGATCTGAGTGCTCAGTGACAGCTATTAATTATTTTCGTACAACTATATTCAGGGTATAGAATCTGTGAAGCAGATTTTTCCCATGAAAGACAAGCTGTCTTTTGTATTTAAGATAATTACAGGCATCTTCCACTGTCATTGTGAACCTCTGGGAGAAGGCAGTGGAATCTCAGATTGCTAGTGTACCATCTAGTTCACCCCTTGGGCCATAGCCACCTTGCCTTCCACTTAAGCCTCTGTGAGAAAAGGCAGCTCTGCATGATGTCATCATGGTGTATCAGCATCTGTGTTCTGCTATAACTCTTCTAAAGACAAAAATTTCAGTATAATAATTTCTTCATTTCTTTCTCAAGACTGTAACGTGTCGAGATGCTGTGAGGAAGTGTCTCAATAGCAAGTCTCTTTGAATATAGTGCTAGAAACAAAGCACTACAGCTAGATTATTGTGTCAGGTGATTATTTTTGTTCATGGATCTTATAGAAACAATTTAAAATAACTTATTCTGTGTTTTTCAAAATACTTTGGGGTTGGTGTATTGCTGCTGTTACAGGATAAACATTATGGAAATTATGAAGGTTTGAAGCAAGTTTGAAAAGAAGATTTTTACGAGAAAACTTGAATGTGACCTGTGCAGCTATATTAATTGAATGTTCCCACTACTGAGTTAAAGCAGCAATAATTTACTGGAGCTTCAGATTTTAGAGTCTTATTTAATTTCTGAAACAAGGGTATTATGTTTCTAATGATCAAGGACAATGTATATTGAAGAACAAAATGTCTAGCTGTAAACTAGAGAGTTAGCAAGTAAATCCGTTCAGGGTACTCCTATTTTACATATCTAGAGAACATTTAGTCAGTTCTTACACATATGTCTGAGTTGTTGCACTTCATATCCTTTCTATACGTCTTGTTAACCATCATTCAGTATAAATGCAAAATGAGTTTTATTAGCAACTTCACATGAATATTGCTTTGAACTATACTTCTAGGGAGGTAGCTGAGAATTTGCTCTTAAAGTGATGGCTGTTTCTTTAATTTTTTTTAGTCATGCTGTCCTGCTTTATTACTTCTAATTTGACAGGCATTACTATGCTGGGGAATAAACAATAAGCAGTTAGTTGAAGTGGTTGGTAATGACTATTAAGTAAAAAAAAAACCAAACCCAAACATGTAAGTGATCTTAGAAAATACAGCTCAAAGCTTAATTTAGGAATGTAGTATTAGAGCACTTAAACTGAATCAAATACTCAATCTCTTGACTGAAGAGGAATCTGTTGATAGGCACTGTTAATCTGTGTACCGATGACTGCTGCAGTTGTGTTGTGAGTTGTTTGCGGAAAACTCTGACTCAGTTTTGATTTTTTGTGCTGATATGCTTCCTTTAATAGGAAGGTTGATCTGCTCAATTATTGATGTGAATGTGCTAATATTTATATTTATGTGAATAAACAATGATGATAATACCTAATTTATTTTTTTAAGTGTAGTCCAACAAAAATGATAAATATGTTGCTTGGAGTTTTTCTTGTTTTTTGCCAGTCCTTTTCTAGGATTTAGCTTAAGGACATGTACAGGATTTTCTGAATTTGAAGTGATTTTTTTGCTCTAGAATAAGGGCAAGATGTCTGGTAAGAATGGCAGCTGCTTAATAGAGTTACATGATAACGTTTCTGAGAAACAGTAGTTATTGGCCATAAGAAGCCTGGTTGTATGCAAAAACGTGTATTGGTTTTTTATTGTGACATCACACAGACTTCAGAGCTTGTGGGCATTGTGAGGCATACAATAGATAGCTGTACTTGTGAAAGGAAGCTTGATAAGACAGTTCACTGCACAGAGTGAATGTTACATAAATGGATATTTTATTTAATAATTACTACAATGTAAATTATATTTTAGTAATGTAAATAACTAAAGAAGATTTTTCCTTTGAAATAGATCTAATTATTTTATTACTGTTTCTTCTTTTGCAAACATATTCTTATATTTGTAAGTAAGAGATGTGGTCTAAATGTTGTGGTGATATAATGTCTCATTCTACGTTTAGAGTTTTATAGTTCATGTCTGATCATGATTTCAGTAGCATTAAGGTGCTGTTTCCAGAGACTCTGTGACCTTCTCTGTATGCTGCTTTGGCTCAAGTCAGAACATACTACCCTGAATTTTATAATTGCTTCCTTTGAGAGGATTCAAGCCAGATTCCGTAGACTAACTAGGGAATACTTGTGTTTGTAGCACTTTGCTGATTTGTATCCTTGACAAGGTTACGAGTATGAATGGGCCATGAAAGACAACTGTTACTGCAATATCTTCCGACTAGTTTAAAGTATTTGGCTTGTGTCCAATGAATTGCCACATAGGAAAATTAAGACTGCAAATAAAAGGCAGTGTGGTATGGGAAGCTGAATACACAACACCATGGTCTACAAGAGTGTACTTTACTGGCATTTATGTGTCTGATTTAACAGACTCTAAGCAATAGGGTATAATGCAGATACCAGCAGTCTGTTTCTTGACTGGTTTGGAGAAAGCTCTAAAAGGAAATTGATATTACAAGAAACTGAAAAACCCTTGAAAGCTACTTACTAGCTTAATAGCTGTAAAAATTCAGATTGTATTGTATAGAGACATTTTGCCGAAATGCAGCTCAAAATGAAATCAGTGGTAGATGAGGTTAAATGCAAGTGGTATTGCCATTGACCTGTGTTACATATTCCTTCGGCTGTCTCTGCTGCCTGTTTATCAAGTTAATTTTTTTTCTGTGAATGAGGACACACACATAATATAATTGAAGCTATGACATAATACCTGTGTCAAAGCAAATAGATGGATTTTTTTCCTTAAGATACAAATGTGTGTTTGTTCTAGTCGTGTATATTGCTCTAGGTAACTGAACAATATGCAGTCTCAAGCTTAAATCAGGTTTAGTGATGAAATTCTTGAAAAGTCAACAACCAAGGTAGATAATGGTCCCAAAGCAGAAATAGCTTATTATTTTATTTATTTTAAAGAGGTTTGGCAGATACAGTTTGATCTGCTAGTCATGTGTTCTTTATTCTAATATTTTTATCCTTTAATCATTGTAGAGGAAGTCAGGTCTGTCAGCTTTAAAAACTTTGTGGACATCATGTGGACAAACATGGTGTACTAAAGTATTTGAGTGAAAATTAAACAGTATAATCCATAAATTCACATAGCTGGTTTAGGGGGCTCTCCTTGCCCCCCCAGCCTCCCCTTCTTGGTGGAGAGTCAAGTAGTTTTGGAGTGTTAGGACTTAATTTTGGAGACGAGAGGCGTACAGCAGTAATGTTTTAGGTGGCTAGTGAAAATTAAGTTTTGTAGGAGAAACTGGATGTGAGTGACAACAAGCGATCAACAAACAGGTGATGTTCAAAGAGTTCATTTCCAAGTCAAGACTTCTTTGACTTTGCTCAAGAGTAAAATACAATTTAAATCATACTGGCTTAAAATGGATTTACAATTTTATGATAGGGCAGTCACCTAAGTATCATAGATTGCTTTTGTCAATTGGGCCCATTCAAATGAAGGTGTTTTTACTTGTCAACAGGTATATAGGGATAGGCAAATATGACTTAAAAAGAGGATTCTATTTTCAGAATTTTAAGCCTAGAAAGGAAAGGTATTTAAATGTTAAAGTAACTTAGTGGGGGTATGTGAATCTGCTTTAGGCCACAAGTACGTTGCCTGTTTGATGGAAGAGGAGGAAGTTACATGTAACTTTTAGTGACATTTGTGTGACAAGCATTGAGTTCTACTTGTAACTGGGGAGGGGTACTACTTTTTAAAAAGGATTTTTGAGAATGGGGAGATGATCTGTCAAGGTACTAGAAAGGATTGAATGGTCATCAAATTATTTGTTAATCAAGAAACTGAAGACCTGTGACTTCTTTGAATTTACAGCAAGACAACTGGGATGCATCTTAAAAGCTCAGCATATTTCCTTCTTTTGCTCTTCAGTGGTTTGAGCTAGAGTAATTAAAAATGGGAATAAAATACTTCCTCTTAATTGATAATAAGTAGTGGAATATCTTGTCAACAAAATAGGGGTTTCTTAAATTCCTAAAAATCAGAGTTTCTTTGCTTTTAACTACTAATATCTCTTAAAGGTTTATGTAAGAGAGTTTACATTTATCTCTCTGTAGTGGGAGAAAAAGCCTCATATATGTTTTTATTAGTAGCATGTTTTTTTTTGAGTCCTGGAGATTTAGAGACATGAAGAAAGAATGTAAGTAGCAGAATGGTACATGCTTATTGCTTTTAAGGAAGAGCACAAAGAGTGCTTTGATTAAGAGCTAAAGCCACTAACTTCTAGTACTTTGAACTGTTAATATCAGATTATTTTATCAACATAGGTAATTTTAGACAGGATGCTCCATATGCATTGCAGAAGTTATTACATGTTAAACACAGTTTTGGGACATTTTGGAATTCTCATATAATCAGAAGATCAAGTGTTTTAAGTTCTATCTGATAATTCAGGATGATATTTTTAAATTGAAGAACTCATTTCTAGCTAGCTCATACCTTATTCTGATACAGGATATAATACGGTCAGTGCTTCTTCATTAGTAGCAATAAGTTACTCCTGTGAAGTCTTTCTGAAGTGGGTATGATTATGCATTTTAAGTATATTAGTGTAGAGATGAGTGTGATGATACATATTCAAAAACAAATTGTTGCTCAAGTCTTCTGAAAACTGAACAGTTAAACTGGATTTTTAGGGGTTATTCTTTAAATATTCTGACTTGTAGGAAAAGAGATAAGTGAAAAACCTCTTAAAACCAGTGCATTTGTTTGATGTTAATTTTGCTTAAACAGTATTTTTAATATTTTTTTTTTTAGCTAAAAAGCTGTAGCTAATGCAACTGCAAATTTGTGGCCTCAGTGTAAGTGTCACTATAGTTAAGTATGAAAAATTGAAGGCTTTATGTACTTCAGAAATCCATTGGAATAAATTAAACAGAGGATATGTACCAAAGAACAAAATGCCAAAGATCTGGAATATCTAGCTTCCTTAAGTAAACAAAATGTATTCTGCTGAATGAGGAAGGTGTCCTGTGCATGTGAAAAAAGTACAAGATGAGTAGAAGCAATGATATTGAGTTATTTTTTATTAAATAGACACACAATGCATATTGTACAAAAAGGTGGAGGTAAAATTGGATCATAAGGCTTTAACTATTTATATTTTCAAACTTCTGGATTGCCTGTCTTCCTAAGGCAGGTGTTAATTTAAAACTATTAAGTCCAGACTTCATGTATCACTAAACTCTCAGGTTCATTAATCTCTTTTTGATTTTTTAAAAAATATTTCTCTAGATAATAAGGTGGTTTTATTACTAAAGGTAGGAATAGCCTTAATTTACAAAGCTTAATTTAAGCGTATTTTTTTGTACATGAGCTTATTTAAGCCTTTCCTCATAGCATTTCAAAATCCTGTTTCAATTTATGGTTACAAAACTTTAAATAGAGACATTCTAGTTTTAGTTTTTTATTGACATGTTTCACAACTCAAATATGTAATAGTACCATTTTCATTAAAATTTTTGTGGCTATCTTCAATATTCCTGTTGTGTCTTTTACCTGTAGTTTTTATGAGGCTTATTTTTGTTTTTATGTGAAAAATGTATTTTTAATTTAGGATCAACTCAAAATTGGGTAGGAATTTTATTGCTATGTACCTTAATTTTATTTAACCCCTTATCGTTGCTTTGTATTTTCATTTTACAGATGGAATACCTCAGATTTATTATTTTGGCCCATGTGGCAAATATAATGCTATGGTGCTAGAACTACTTGGACCTAGTCTGGAAGATTTATTTGACTTGTGTGGTAGGACATTTTCTCTTAAAACCGTTCTTATGATAGCCGTACAGTTGGTAAGTAGAATAGATGTTAATTTGAGTGTTCACTAGAATAACTAAATCAATCTTCAATGGATTAAATGCTTACTTCACTTAGGAAATTTGCACTTCTCATGTTTTAAATTGGTGTTGGTGGTATTTAAAATGCTTGTGATACAGTTTAAGCAGGAATACTCTTACATCACTTTAATTTACTTCGTTACAGTCGTTCAAGTCAGTTCATAAATATAATAACTTGTGTCTTCTGACTTCTCATCACAGCCTAAAATCATGAATTTTAGTATGACATACTCTTTCAAAACAGAAATAAAAGAAAAAAGAAGTAAATAAAAGTAATTTTAGCCCACACAAGCAGTTGTAGTATGAGACTCCTAAATGACATAAGTATTTTTTTCCTGGGCATTCTAATAAGAAAGCGAACAAACAAATGAAAAATTCCCCAAATCTTTCCAGAAATTATAGCACAAAACTATTCACTGAAGAGAATTATTCTCTTTTTTGAAGATTTCCTTATTTGGTTCTCACTTGAGGGTGGGTGGAAGTGGAAGGAAGGACAATTAAGGCTGTGCATATTTACCAGATTTCCACTTCCCTAAATAGTGATATTTTTACCTGTAATGGTTAAAAATGGCTGTTACAACATGACTGTAATTGTATAATGGGCCTCCAGCTACAGACATACAGACACATTGAACTTATTTACAGGCAAAATGACCAAGTTCTATTTTTTAAATGCTCAAGTCTTCACAAGTCCAAAGATCAGCTTTATTTAAACTTCCTGTTCTTTTCTGAATATGGAAATTTTGATAGAAAGCAGTCTGGCTAGAATGGACTTTATATGCATAGTGATGAACTTTCAGTGCTTCTCTTAGTTATATCTTTAATATGTAATACACCTACATCAAACTTTGCTGCTTACTGCTTGGTGACATAATTTCTGGTTTTACTTTTAATGTCCACAAAACATACCTGTGCCAGCTGTTTTGAGAGACAGAAACCTCTGTTGTGTACAAGAGTCATGAATTATGTCCACTGTGAAAGTTTCCAATACACCAATTGGTGTATCTGCTTTGGAAAAGTGTACAATTTTCATTGACTTAAACTGGGAGATACTTTGTTATGAGCCATATCACTTTGGTCTTGAGATACTAGGAGGGGTGATTTCTTCTATGTATAAAGCCAATATAAGATATTTAGTTTCTAACAGATTTTAGTGTGGCAACCTGAAGCTTAAACTAAACTTCCTTGTCTATTTTTTTTTTTCTTTTATTGAAGATTTCTCGTATGGAATATGTCCATTCAAAGAACTTGATATACAGAGATGTAAAGCCTGAGAACTTCTTAATAGGACGACCTGGAAACAAAACCCAGCAAATCATTCACATTATAGACTTTGGTTTGGCAAAGGAGTACGTAGATCCAGAAACAAAGAAGCACATACCATATCGAGAACACAAGAGCCTTACAGGAACAGCTAGATACATGAGTATAAATACACATTTAGGAAAAGGTATGTGCACTTTTTAGACACAGAAACAGCTATGATTTGTCATAAACCATCTGACTTTCAAGTTACAGTTTTTCTCAGTCTACAGTCATTAAGAACTGCAAATTTTTTGTATTGTGCAAAATATAGTTTGTCCTTATGGAAATACTGTTTATGGGAATAATCTTTTTTGAATCTCTAATCATCATGATCTCATGTCTTGGGAATTGTCCTCTTTGTTAGCTAGCCTTAAAAGAAAGATGAGGTGCATCTTTTTGTAGCGTAATACCTTCACATTATAAGTGTACCATGGCAGAGTGAAGTGCCCAGGAAATATATGTGCTTATTAAATACAGAAAAGTCAATAGGTTGCAATAACGTGGGTTTTCAATGCTTCCTTGCTTTTCTGATCTCTTTGAAATGCACCATAAAATAATAAAGTAGCTTAGAGATGATGCTGATTTCTTGATTTTTTTTTTAGTGCTTACATTGTTAATAAGGCTTTGTCAGAGTCATTAAAGGTTATGCCAGCAAGCGAAAGAAATGACAGGATGTATATAAATATGAAAGTTGTTATTATTGAATGACTAAATTCACCTTGAATAAGGTATGAGCACTGAGATCTTTGTTTATTCCAGCTATAGAGAGGTATTCTAGTGAAAACAATTAGACCCCTTTTAATTTGTGTAAGCCAGTTGCTTATCACTGTGTGGTAATCACTAATTAGGTTACTCTTTGAATTGATCATAATAATGTTGAATAATACTTACAGTTTAACTGTAAGTATAATTGATAACACAGCAAATGAGAAACCATTCACACTTCTCAGACAGGAATGAGGTGCTTAATCAATAAATCACTTAGGTTGGAAAATATATTTAAGGTCATGGAGTCCAACCGTTAACCCAACACTGCCAAATCCACCACTAAACCATGTCCCTAAGCACCATATCTGCAAGGCTTTTAACTTACTCTGGAAATGGTGACTCAATCACTCCCCTGGGCAGCCTCTTCCAATCCTTGACAACCCTTTTGGTGAAGCAAATGTTCCCGATATCCAATCTAAACTTTCCTGTGGCACAGCATGACGCTTTTTCCTGTTGTCCTGTTCCTTGGGAGAAGAAGCCAACCCTCACCTGGCTACACCCTCCTTTCAGGGAGTTGTGGAGAGAGATAAGCTCTCCCCTGAACCTCCTTTCCTGAACACCCTCAGCTCTGTCAGCTGCTCCTCATAGGATCTGTGCTCCAGACCCTTCACTAGCTTTGTTGCTTTTTAGTGGACGTACTCAAGCACCTCAAGTGTAGGGTTTGAGCTTTCTAAATAGAATTTTTGGAACTCAGGTTGTTCAGATAAAAGAAGCATTCACTGTATTTTTCAGGCGTAAATGTTGATGTCAGCTTAAGGTGACAGTTACATTTTTGACACTGGGCTCTCATCTCCACTAGGCAGGATAGACTTCTGATTATTATGACATTTTCAAAAGTGGCACAACCACTTCTAAAATCAGATAAATTTTTTACTCCTCCTTAAATAAGAAGATTGCCCCCAAACCTTTTAAGAAAATAAACCAAAATGTAAAACCAGTAATTTCTTGAAAAACAAACTAAATTTTATTACATTTCTGATATTTACACAGGATGTATTTATTTTTGTCTAATGGTAACTTGTTTAATCATAGAATGATTTGGGTTGGAAAGGACCTTAAAGATCATCAGTTCTGACCCCCTTGCCATAGGCTGGAACACCAGGTTGCTCAAAGCCTCATCCAAATTTGCCTTGGACAGCTTCAGGGATGAGAAATCCACAGCTTCTCTGGGCAAAACGTTTCAAAGTGTCTTGGCCCTCTCACACTGAAGAATTTCTCCTGAATATTTAATCTAAACTTACTGTCTTTCAGTATGAAACAACTAGTCTTTGTCCTGTCACTACATGTCCTTGGAAAAAGTCCCTCCATAGCTTTCTCGCAGGCTCCCTTTGGGTACTGGAAGGCACTATAATGTCTCCCTCAAGCCTTCTCTCCTCCAGGCTGAACAGCACCAACTCTCAGACTGCCTTCATAGGAGGGGCACTGCCTGAATGTCTTCATGGACTTGCTTGATCAGGTCCACGTCCTTCTTATCTTGGAGATCCCAGAGCTGGATGCTGCACTACAGGTGGGATCTCACCAGAGCAGAGGTGTAGAGTCCCCTCCCTTGCTCTACTGGACGCACTGTCCTGGGTGCAGCCCAGGACGTGTTTGGCTTTCTGGGCTGTGAGTGCACATTTTGGGGTCATGTCCTGCCTCTCATCCACCAGCATGCACAGGTCCTTCTCAGAGCTCCTCTCCATTCTCTGCCCAGCCTGTATTTGTGCTTGGGATTGCCCTAACCTAGGTGCAGGTCATTGCACTTTTCGTTGTTGAACTTTGTGTTCACACAGGCCCACTTCCCAAGCCTGTGCAGGTCCCCCTGTGGCACCCCTTCCCTCCAGCATGTCGACAGCACCATGCAGCCAGATGTGATTGGCAGACTTGCTGAGGGTGCTCTTGATCCCACTGTCCATGACTCCAGCAAAGGTGTTACCCAGCACTGGTCCCAGTATGACCCCGAAGGAACTGGCCTCTACTTGGACAGGGAGTTGCTGACCACAACTTACAGTGTGACCACTCAGCCAATTCCTTATCCACTTGTTCCATCTGTCCACATCTGTCAAATCAGTGTCTCTCCAGTTCAGAGACAAGGATATTCTGTGTTACAGTGTCAAATGCTTTGTACATACCCAGGTAGATGATGTTGGTTGCTCTTTCCTCATGCTCCTGTAGTTGTGTTGAAGGCCACCAGATTTGTCAGGCATGATTTGCCCTTACTGAAGCTATGTTGACCATCATCAGTCACCTCTTTATTTTCCATGTCCCTTGGTATAGTTACTAGGAGGATCTACACTGTGATCTTGCTGAACACTGAGGTGAGACTGACTGGCCTGTAGTTCCTCATGCCTTCCTTGTCTTCCCTTTGTAATAATGGGGGTTATCTTTCTCCTTTTTTAGTCTGTGGAATCTTTACTGGGCTGTAATGATCTCTCAGATGTAGTGGGGGTAGTGGGTAGTGTCTTTGCCTGAGGTTCCCTAAAGACTCGTAGGCGCATCTCAGTAAGTCCTAAGGACTTGTGCATCTTTAGGTTCCTTAGATGGGCTCCAGCCTGACCTGCAGCTGGTAGTTCTCCATTCTGCCAGTCCATGCCCTTTTCTTCTGTGACATCAGTGATGTGACTGGAATACATACCAGGGAAGATGGAGGCAAAAAAAAAAATTTAATGTTCCCAATATCCAATCTAAACTTTCCTGTGGCACAACATGAGTAATTTATTGCCTCAGCTTTCTCCATATCCCAGGTCTCCTGTTTCCTTCTGGAGAGGTTCTGTTTCCTAGTTTTCCTTTTGTCACCATCTTACTTATAGAAGCTGTTCTTGTTGCCCTTGGCATCCCTGGCCACATTTAATCCTATAAGGACTTTAGCTTTCTTTAAGCTGATCTCTGGCAGCTCGGACTGTTTCTCTATATACCTCTCAGACTACCTGTCCTTGCTTCCCCCTCTGTATGCTTCCTTTCTTTTTGTTGGATTCATCCAGCAGCTCACTGTTCATCCATGCAGGCCTCCTGATGGTTTTTGCTTGACTTTGTTGGAAGGCATTGCTCCTGGGCTTGGAGGAATTCATGCTTGAATATTAACCAACTTTCTTAGGACCCTGCTTCCTTGCAGAACTACCAAGGCTACCCTTGAGCTTCACATTCCCCCCGAGCCTCTCCCTGTTGGTGAGAACAAGCTCCAGCATGGCACATCTCCTTGTTAGCTTCTCTGTTACTTGNCTTGTTGCCCTTGGCATCCCTGGCCACATTTAATCCTATAAGGACTTTAGCTTTCTTTAAGCTGATCTCTGGCAGCTCGGACTGTTTCTCTATATACCTCTCAGACTACCTGTCCTTGCTTCCCCCTCTGTATGCTTCCTNAAGGTATCATCAAGGATAACTTACTGGATTGCTGATGCCTTGCTGTCTTGTCACTCCAAGAGATATCAGAATGGTTGAGGTTCCCCCATGAGGACCAGGGCTTGTGAACATGAGGTGGCTCCTGTATACTGGTAGACAATTGTTATGAATGAGTGTTTGAGATCGCTTAGAAAATCATCGGCAAGGGTATCAGCAAAAATCTGATTTACTATTAAGCAACGGCATGACAAAGTTCTTTGCAAGGTTCACTCTGCTACTTACTAGTCAGTTACAGCAAGGAACAAGAGAAAAAACCCAACCCCCCAAAAGATCCAGTTAATCAAAACAGAAATGAATTAAGAGCTGTCTAGGGCTGTGTGTGTGTTTTGGTGTGTGTGACAAATGACAAAAGAACAGTGAGGGCAAGTATGAAAACAAATACAGCCTGAAAGCTTAACAGCAGTCGAAAGTATTTAACCTTAACTTACACCTGTACTTATACCTTAAACTTCATAATTCAACATAGGATTAACACTTAACAGCATTTAACCTAACTTATAACTTAACCTTACTTACAGGCCTGACTTACTTTGATATCCAAGATGCTTGAACATCTAAGAGAGCAGCATTTCTCCCACAATTTGCTGTAGCATATGGGTATGTTTATGCACAGAGACAGAGTCAGTGCAAGGTACCTGTGAAAAATTCCCCTCAAAGGCAGTGGAATCCTCACTCTGTGCTTTTGCAACTCTTCATTGTGCAAAGAGCCTCAAGGGAGTATTGGCCCATGATTCATTTTTGTTCAGCAATTGTCTGAGTACAGCAAACTTGTGAGTTTGTGGGTTCTGAGAGTCCCATCTCAGAGAGAGGTTGCTTATCACAGTTGCTGCAGTCCAGAAGAACTCAAAAGGTTCTCATTTTAGACCACTGGTTATGGGGTCGCAAGAGAGTGGGCTTTAGTCATAATAATGTTTCACCCACAGTGTGGGTTGGCACAGAGTTGAAAGTGTGAGAACAGGGATGTTATGCTATGCAGGGAAGAAAAATAGTTTCCAAGGCTGTTCATAAAGAAAACATGAGCTTGTTAGATAGCAGGGATTCCTGGGAGCAAAGTGTTTCTGATAAACTCAAGAAAAGCAGAGCCCAGGTGCTGTTTGTCAAGCTGAGACCTAATGAGCTTTTTTCAGATAACAGTGTGGCCTGGAAGGGATGGGAGAGGAATGCATCACCACAAGGACTCAGCTGCTCAGTCTTCCTGGTCAAAGGGCCTGTGGCTGCCTAACCCTGCCATCCCATTAATCCTTCCCCAATAGCTCTCAGTCAGTTCCTCTTCCATCCCCAGACAAAACTCCATGCACTCAGTTGGCTGTTGCCGTGGAGGGTGACATTGCTCCTGGTCTCCCTTGTCTCTCCTTCCTAAAGAGCCTGAATCATTCCATTCCAACATTTTTTTTTGTTCTGTGATACTCCTCTAAAAATGTGATACTCCTCTAAAAGTAAGTGTTTCCAGTAAAGAGGGAGACTGTCAGGTTCACATTCTCTTATAAGTTATTTTTGAATATGTCTCTGTTGACGTGTAACTTTATCTGTTAGTGTGTACGAGTAAGGAAGGATGTTGTCCTTGAATCAAAAGAATGTTTTAGGATCCATACTATTTAAAACTGTCATAACAAATGCATAGGTACTAGAAAGACTTCAAATATGTAATCAAAACGTGCTCAAAATCACCAAAGCCCACTCTTCTAAGGTGTATATAGGAAATACATCATTACTGAACATCCTGTAGTCAATAATCTTTTGTTTCAGAAGAGACATTTGATCAAGGATTTGTGGTAGTTTTGTGCCAAGCTGGAGTTTGTATATGGAACAGAAGGTATTTTGTCCATGTGAAGAACAGAATAGATGGCTTTATTCAGAGAGCTATTTGAAGGAAATACAAATACTCTGCAGCCCTTACTAGCATGTCACTGGTGCCCTACCTTTCCATAAGACAATTTATCTTATGGGTTAAAATTACTCTGAGCTTCTTCTTCAGTTCACTTCATTTTCAGGAAGGGAAAGTGAGGTTCCAGAAAGTGTAGATTCTGACTGTATCTGTAAAAGTCCTGCAATTTTCTGCGTTTGCTGGATATGTGAATTGGTAATTATTTTGAGATTTCAGTAAATTCAGAAGAACAGTTCAAGGTTGTCCAAGTTATTTGGTTACAGAAGGTATAGTCACATGGAGTCATAACTTACTCTAATCTAGCCATCTGTAATGCTCTCTGGGGAGCTACCCATATCCTTGATTGTATTGGTCTTTTCATGATAGTACTTAATTATTGCAGAGGCAAAGGTTAGTTAGCGTGCAATGAACACATGAAACTCTTCTGGGAATAAAGCAAGTCTGCTCTTAATATAAATAGAACAAAATTGGCCAAACGAAGCCAATTTCTTTAAACAAGTACTTACCCGCAAACAAAACTAGGAGAACCCCATTCTTACCTTTAGTAAATACACTCTTTTGTCAGAGCTGTCATAGTTTCTAGATTAAGCAACAACTTTGTAGGGTCAGACTCCTTTGTAATCTAAACTATCCACAAATGCTTCTACATTGGATCAATTTTAATTAACTTCTTATTGCAAGAACAATAAACATTTGGTCCTACAATTTTATTAGCCTAAGTCCTAAAGCTTTTCCAGTAGCTAAAAAAAAAAAAAAATCCGTTCTGCATTTTTTAGAATGTTTTCTTTCAGCAAGATAATTTGCTTAAACTACTGTTGAGATGAATAGACCTGCAGTGTGCATCTGCTTTTTTACTGGGTTTAGCTGTGTTCTTAAGGCAGTCAGTAGTACACAAGAATGCTCCCACAGGCTCAGTTTAGTTTATACCTAACAATTATTTTCTTATAATTTGGAAGCTAGTCTTCTAAATATAATGTAAGATTACACAGATTGAAGTTTCTAATAATATTTACATTTTGTTTCAGAGCAAAGTAGAAGAGATGATTTGGAAGCATTGGGTCATATGTTTATGTATTTTCTCAGAGGAAGTCTTCCATGGCAAGGTTTAAAGGTAGTGGGTTTTGATATCTTCCTCTGTCCTATTTTCAGATCATCAGCTTTTATTGACATGTTTGGGGTTTTTTGAATGTGCCTCTGCAAGCTGCATAACTTCAGGAGCTTGTTTGTTCTTCTGTCCTAGGCGGATACATTAAAAGAACGTTACCAGAAAATTGGAGACACTAAACGAGCAACTCCTATAGAAGTATTGTGTGAAAACTTCCCAGGTAATGTCTGCTGTTAATAAAAATGTTGTGTATTAATTTATAAAATGAAACTGGCATAGGTAATTGCTTAATATCCGGGTTTAAAATTACAGTATGTGTAATAGATCACAATATCTCAGAATGGATCAGGTTGGAAGAGACCCCAGCAGGTTATGGTTATGTGGTCCAATCTCCCTGCTGAAGCAGGGCTGTCCCAGAGCACATGGCACAGGATTGTGTCCAGGTTGTTCTTGAATATCTACAGTGAAGGAGGCTGCAAAACCTCTCTGGGTAACTCAGTCACCTGCACAGTAAAGGAGTTCTTCCTTGTGTTCGGGTGGAACTTCCTGTGCATCAGTGTCTGCCCCTTGCCTCTCCTGCTGTTCCTGGACACCGCTGGGCAGAGCCTGGTCCATCCTCTTGACAACCACCCCTTAGATATTTATATGTATTAATCAGGTTCCCCCTCAGCTGTCTCTTTTCGAGGCTGAATAGGCCCAGCTCCCTCAACCTTTCCTCATATGAGATATGCTCCAGTTCCTTGGTCAACTTAGTAGCCCTTTGCTGGACCGAGTCCAGGAGCTTCCATGTCTGTCTCGTAGTGAGGAACTCAGAACTGGACATAGCCACTGTGTGGAGGGACGGGATCACCTCCCTTGACCTGCTTTTCGTAATGCACCCCAGGATTCCATCAGCCTGCTTGGCTGCAAGGACACGCCGCTGGCTCGTGAAGAGCTTGCTGTCCACCAGGACCCCCAGCTCCTTCTCACAGAGCTGCTTCCCAGCAGATCACCCCCAGCCTGTGCTGCTGCACGGGATTATTCTTCCCCAGGTGCCGGACCCTGCATTTGCCTTTGCTGAATTTCAGA
>VWZP01003533.1:80105-143850 GCA_013396995.1 Dicaeum eximium | reverse complement strand
GTTATATATGTTTCTTCTGAAGTTTTTGATTTGGAAAAAGATTGTCATGGCCTGGAGAAAGACTGAAAAGTTCAGGGTACAGAAAACAAGGCTGCAGTCCTGTCAGTGTGATAACATTCTCTAAATTTTGTTGCTTTAGAAACAGCTGGCATGTGTAATATAACAAAATCTGGTAGGTGGTAATTATTACGGTGTATAAAGAAAAATTTAAAAGTTGTTTTGTTTTTCCCATTAACAAATGTTTAAAAAAGNGATGTTTGCTTAAACGTCACTCCTTTATTCAAATAGTAATTGACTAGAAAAATGTTCTCTGGTCAGCTCCTTGCACATTGCATTGAAAAAATATATAGCAACCAAAAGCTTTTTTCCTATATCATTAGTTTATTTCATCTTCAAAGAGCTTGTCTCCTGGTTTGTTTTCAACTTTTAAAATTAATTTTTAACATTTTTGATGTCTCAAGTTAACAAATGTTTAAAAAAGCTTTTTTCCCCCCATTTTTTAGGTTAGAATCTTTGAATATATTTAGTTATGAAATAATTAGAATCATGTGTAAGGAGTTAATACTGAGAGATGCCAGCTGTGAAGTCTACATGAGATTTGAGTCCAAAATGAAAATTATTTAGCTTTGTGNTTAACAAATGTTTAAAAAAGCTTTATTTTTCCATATTTCAGGTTAGAAAAATATACATTGAATTTGTTAAATTACAGTTAGTAGAACTTTCAAAGTGCCATCATATGACTCTATTGGCAATTGTGGCACTTCAGAAACATTTTATTCTTTGTCAGGTAAAACAAATTGTCTTGTAACAGTTAGAAGAAATTTTCTTCCATTGTAAAATATGCTAAATACTCTTTGAGGACAGGGAGAACATTTTCTAGGAGACAACCCAAGTGACACTAGTTACTCTTTACTGTTAATATAGTGTTGTTTCTATGCTTTTTCCTCACAGGATACAGGCAGTCTGTCTGAGTTCAGATAATTTAGACCCATTGAGGCTAAGCAGTTGCCATGTGAATAAAAGCACTGTGCTCAACTGCAGCCATGGTCTGTGTCTTTGAAGATCAAGTGCTGTGTAGCAGGGTGTTTTCATATTGGATTGCTTTTTGTTGTGGAGTGGTCATGCTTCCTTATTGAGGGCACTTATAAAATCACATAATATCTCCAGTTATGTTGTGACATAGCTCCTGGCTGTTGTCAAATACTCCTTTGTTGCAGGGATACCAACTGAATAATGCTATTTGTTAAGTTGGTTCATTAGGTAGCTACTTTAGTAGGGTTCCTAATTGCTTTCAAGGAGACAAATGCTAAAAGTCCCACAGAAAATGGTTTAAAGGTAAAGCTGAGTCTGAGGTTTGAAATTAAAGTATTTATTTTTTTTCTGTTATCTTAGTGAGCTATTGCTTGTCTTTGAGAGCAGTTTTATCAATTTTTCTGCAGGATATGAAAATATATCAGGTATTTTAAAGTGACAGTGGAACGTTTTTAGGTTGGTGCTGTTAGTCATCTGTAATATTACTGCTGTCATCTCTTAGATTCTTTTTCAGGCGATTATTAAAATGTGCTAGGGATTCTTTTCTATGACATTAACATTGAGGGAACTGAGGATTGGTGTATATGCTTGTTAGCATACATTTGTATGCTGTTAGTGATAAGTTCAAGTGGGAATTATTGGGGTTCAAACTGGTTTGTTCATTAACAGATACTGTTCTATTTTTATCCTAATTTAATTTTTCCCAGATCCTAGACTTGTGTTCAAAAGATCCTAATGGGCTTAGACATGTATAATTTTATTTTATAGGATCAGTTAAGGTTCAAATAGTACTAGGAAATTGAGTTGTAAAGGGAAGACATCCCTTCTTCCACTTACCTCAGTCCATTTTTCTAGTTCATGCAGACTTACTAATGATCAACTTATGCCACCCAGCAATTCATTCAACAACTTTTGTGCCTTTGTTTTTGTAAGTTTGCCTTCTCAAAATGTCAGTTGTACAACACTGAATTATTTCTTTCTCTGCATGAGCTGCAGTCTGCTTGACTGTATTAAGCTGCTCCATTACTTTTTTTTTTTTTTCATCACTTACTAACTGATCTTGTTCCTATTATCTTTTCTCTTTCTTTTTTTCCCATTGGGAAATTCTTAACAAGGAGGTTAGATTGAAAGATTGAGTTAAAGAATTCCCAGTAAAGTACTTAGGAACTGCTTGAATGATTTTTATATTTGATGTAAGTAGTTTTCAGTTGCAAGATTCCTCTCCTTCAAGAAGTCAAAATAGTAAAGTTTTAGATGAAACAAATCAATTTTGCTAATCTTTTGTGAACTAAAAGGTATTGTCATGATTTTTATTCTTTTGTCTTTACTGCAAACTTTTTGAAGGTAAAATAAAGAATTGTGTAGTATCACTAATGAATTGCTTGGAGATGTAGACTGGCTTTATTTTTTGAGTGGAGAATTCAGTTACTGAGATTCTGAATGTAATTAAAGGCTTTTTTCTATGTCTGTTTCAAATTTTTGCAATTCCTTCTTGTGATTATAGTAATGAAAATCATCAAAATTGGTTTTTTATGGCAGACTTTCTAACTGAATTTTGAACATAGCAAGTAAAAGATCAATTTGTTTACTAATCCAGAACAAAGTATAGAGGCTGAAGATTTAATGTTGCCATTTAGGGATTTGGTATTTAGGCTTAAGTGTGTCTTGTTATGAATGGCCTTTATCAAGCTTACAAGAGGACCATGTATCTAAGAAATCAATCTGTTCTAGAACTAATGTGTCATTAATGGCTAGCGGGTGGAATTCTTGTTTCTTTACCTCATGGCATAGAGAATATCAAGAAATAAGCAGTGATGCATATATTTCTTTATATCGGTGCTCTTCATATTGGAACGGCTTAAATTTGAAGGAACTAAATTCAAACCAGAATTAAGTTGTAAAAATGCTTAAAGTAGTTTTAGGTTTTCAGTTTAGTGGTTATTCTCCCACTTGAAAACAGATGAGTAGTTGTGCTGGTTTCAGTTAGTTTAAGTTCATCTTCAATGTTGCAATACTTCTAATTGGAAATTGAAAAAATGTTTGGTTTTTGAAACCTAATTATGTTACTATTCAGGGAAAAATGTTCATCTACATTTTGTAACAAAATTTTTAGGGGCAAAACCATAACTTAAATATCCTAATTTTTTCACTATGGTTGTATTCAAGTCTTCTAAGAGACTAATTGAGCCTCTAATTTATTCATCAGACTATTGATTTCATCAAGGGAAATCCATTTCAACTTGAGTCATAAGTAGAGAAATTAAATTAAAAGTTTCTCTTAAAGCAAACTTAGTTTCATGTAGCTTCTCTCTCATAAAGTTTTTTTGTGGATCTACTGTGGAGAATTTTAATTGTGCCTTACTTGTGGTACATTCTTGCTACAGAATTTGGCGTACCACTCCTTCAGTGCATATGATGTCCTCTGAGTAACTTATTCTTGCTCAATTCTGTTATGTTCCCATATCTTCCTGCCTGTGTTGTGCAGATTTTTGAGCTGATTGGCATGTAGTTGGAGAGAAGAATGTAATGATTTGCCTTATTAAAGGCTCTTTTAGGTCAGATTGCAAAGTACTTTACTGATGTAATGGGAAATTAAATTCATACAGCTTTAGCCTTACTGAGTGAATGGAATTGAATTGAGTGGAATTGAAACACTCCTGCCTATCTCTTGTACTCCTTTGTATGAGTCTTTGTTAGTTTCATTTTCTTCATCTTAGTGAGGAGCTCCTAGAGCTTCTTTTGGCTGTAGTAGATTTGAGTGAAACGCAGGGCATTTGTGGTTCTGGAGAAGCACAACTGATGCTGATTTTTTGATTTATGTTATATATGCTTTGGTTCACTTATGCTTTCAGTGGTCATAACTCTTTCCAGAAAGAGGAACTTCATGTTCCTCCCATCAAAGCAAGTCATGCAAC
The DNA here is from genome assembly GCA_013396995.1 of Dicaeum eximium. NCBI lineage: Eukaryota > Metazoa > Chordata > Aves > Passeriformes > Dicaeidae > Dicaeum > Dicaeum eximium. The sequence goes on along the minus strand of VWZP01003533.1, from coordinate 139,903 downwards.
CGGCAGTTGCATTTCATAGTATTTGTTTGTGTATTTGGTGAATATGTATGGCTGAGTTTGAAGTCAGATTGAAGAATAAGCTGCAATAAGCTTTGTTCTTTGTTACCAGATAGTAGTACATTGACCCCAGCAGAGGGTGATTTTGACTCCTTTAAAGATAAAGTCAGCTTGGATTAGTACAGCAAATGCATAATACTTACAATATTACTAATACAGAAAGAATTTTTAGATACCTACTTTCATGTTTTCCAATTCAAGTGAAGATGTTAAGTCTGATCTCTTTTTTTGAATGTGGCGTCCAAGAAGATAGATATTATTGTACAGGTGCTCCTGGGGAAGAAGTGTGAAGGAGAGTGTCATATGGATACCCCACACATGCTGCAGTTGGGCAGTATGTTTGGTATCTATGTAAAAGTCATACATTTTTCAATTTGTTTTTTTAGGAAAAGAGAACAGGCGTTCTTGCAAATGTCTCTTCAGACTGTGACCTGTTCTTTACAACAGTCAGGAACGCTAAGTTGTACTGTGTTTGCTTCCCATCCAGAAAGGGGCATATACCTGTCTTGGTATTTCTTGTTGTACCCTACTTCTACTTGAGTAAACTGAAGGCTTCTTTTTCTCATCAACCACTCTTAACTCAATCTTGACTGAGGATCTGAGGTTCTTTTTAGAAAAGTTCTTTTTAAGCCTAGGTTATGGAGCAGAAGTCCTGCGATATTAGGGCTGCAGGCAAGGTTGACTACAATATTAATTGGGTGGCATTGCTGTATATGGATTAGTGCAGGCTATAGTTGTGGTTAGTTATGTAGTTAGGCACAGGGAGCTCCATCTGAGCATGACCCCCTCAGTGGTCCCTTCCAACCATAACCATTCTGTGCTTCCTTTGGAAACAAACTCATTTGGTGGTCAACTTGAGCAAAGTTTTTTTTACCCTTAGATTTTTATGATTGCTTCTGTCTTAATTAGCAAATACTTCAGATGCACTTTTCCATTCCGGGTATTTTATAAGAAGCAACGAAATGACCTTCAAAGTAAGATACCTGGTGAGGTGGTTGGGATAATACTGAATCCCCATTCTTAGTAAATATGTACAATGATGACTCAGAATATTCAGTGACTCTGTAAAACCTAATAACTAGTAACTCAGGATGTTTGGTTCAGGATGCCTGCCCTACCATCTTAAGGTTTCTTAAAATACAATTCCTACTTATTTCTGTCACTGGATGTGAAGTGCTTCTGTCATGCCCAGTGATATGAAACTAAGCTTAAGACACCTAGTTGAAACTCCATTTACTTACTTATCATTGCAGGAATAAAGTTCAGTCTCCCACGATTCCTTCAGATATATTGATTAAAATTTAAGTCGTTAGATTCCTGCAATCTCATATATCTTTTACTGTGTTATTGAGCCTGCAGGATTTTTTTGACAGCGGTTCCTATTTTAGTGAAATTTGAAAAAGGAGAAAACTTGGCCTGATGTCAGCAAAGGGCATGGAAGATGCTTTAAGTGCAGCAAACTTCTGAAGTGCTGTACTTAGTTACAATAGGAACCACAAAACAAACCTCTATAGTATAGGCTCTTAGCTCTGGCTATAAATAGGTGAGACATAACTGCTATAATAAGAGGAGAGCTTGGAAGAGTGAGGGAAATAATATTATGGTGGTATTATCCTTCTCTCTCCTTTCATCTACCTTAATCTCTGATCATCAGGCAACAGCTGGCAATAGTCTTGAGTTACAGACTACTCTTAGTTTCTATAGCTGATTACTTGTTTACAGATGTTTTCTACAAACTTTAATATTAATTGTCCAGAATTATATTTTATGCTTGCTACCTTGCCAAGCAGTTGCTGCTGTTTAGTAGCTGGTAGACCTCTCCATGGTGTCAGTGAACTCTTTAATGGGTCAATTAACGCTGTCAGCAGCTCTAATCAGGTAGGCACTTGTCTACAGCCAGTTAACCATCTTCCTTTTTGTAGTCTGTGGGGTGAATAACAGAGAGGCCTCTAGAATGGCTCCATTTGACATGCAGGAAACTGACAGGAACTGAGAGAGAGATTATTGGGTTCCACTTGGTTTAAAATCTGAACAAATATTCCCAGAGAACCACAGCTTTCACAGTGACTTTGAACAATTTACATTGAAATTTGATGGTAAACTAATAAGAATGAAGATTAATCCTGTATTTTTTTTTTTTTTTGGCAGTAGAAGTTTTTGTATCCTAAAAATCAGACACCATCTGTCTATACTCTTAGGTTTAGAAGACAGCCTTAATTTTCCCCTTTCCTGGTGAGTGTTCTTTGAGGTACAACTGAATCAGGCCTTCATATTCACTCTAAATATAAAGAGCTAAACTAAGGAGCATAAGTACTCTGAAGGAGCAGAGACAGGGTTAGACCGACTGAATTGGTATCGGAAAAGTGCTTAGTGCCTTCCCTTGAGGCTCTGAAGACATGTGGGGGAGACTAGCAAACACCATCCACAGAGTTGCTTCACTTTGTCCACTCACTTTGAGCCATCGTAGAGGTTAGGTCCACTAGTAGATAGAAAAGGAAAATTACAAGAGCACAGGGATGTCAGAATAAAACCTGGAGAAGATAGTGCTACTGGAATAAAAATAACTATGGAAATAACAAAAAATACTGGTTTTTTTTAAGATGTATTGCAGCCTTAGGAATTAACAAATGTATGTCTGGCACTGGTATAATCTTAGGTCTTTCTTGTGATTTCAGGTAGTAAGCTCAACAAATGGAGAGCTGAACACAGATGACCCAACTGCAGGCCGTTCAAATGCACCCATCACAGCTCCTGCAGAAGTAGAAGTAATGGATGAAACAAAGTATGTCCTTCTTTTTATATTCTTTGAGTCTTTTGTGCTCAGTTGCTTCAATAGTTTTCTCATACAGTTTTTCAGAAAATATTGTTTAAACTGAGTAGCCATTGGCGAGGAGCAAAACTACAGTGCTATACTTAATTTTGTCTTTGAGTTTCTAAATAGTAGAGTTCTTAGAGCTTGTGCTTTTTAAGGCTAAGCTTTCAATGACATGTCTTGCTGTGCTGGCTAGAGAAGTGCATGCATTTTTGATGTTCAACTCATTTTGAAATATTTAAGATAGTGTTCTGACTACCAAAAGCCATGCATGGAAGATGTAAAGTTCTTCCTCTATATTGTATAAATTCTTATAAATTCCTCTGTATTGTATTCTGATTCTCTTTTTCCCCTTACTCTCTTTCTGTATAGCTGCCAGAAAGTGTTGAACATGTGGTGAGTTACACAGCACAGGCAGGCAGAAATAGCCCCAGGAGCTTTGTTCTTGTTAGTGGGTTTAAAACTAATTTCAGAAAACTTAAAAATAAAATGTCTATTTAGAAATGACAAAATACATTTTAATTCTGTGAAACTATTAACTATTTTTACAAAAAGTCACCTTCAGGGGCTGTTCTGCCTGCTTCAAAGCCTGCTTGCTTTTAAGTTGTGTAGTTTGTGATGTACTTTACATCAACCTTTTTAATGGGTACTAGAATATTTTTTCTTACTTTCTGTTCTGTTTGAAAGGGGAATGCATTCTTTTCAAATATTGTAGCATTCAGCTAGTGTATTAACATCTGGAAAATAACTTGCATGAATAAGTAATAATTGCTAGCAAATGTTTGAACTTTTCCAGTTACCTCTGTAAACAAACTATTTACCAAAGTATTAGTCTCTGACAACTTTCCAACTAATCACTAAACCATAGCTTCAGGGTTCCTTAATATTACAGTGTTATGAAAGGGAAAAATGTTAAGATCTGTTACCATGGGAGGGACAACTAGTGTTTATATATTTGAGTAGTAAACTTAGACTTGGAAAATAGTACAGAAAAATATTTTTGCTAGCTAAAAGTTGTATGAATTCCAACATGTTTTATTTTATAATTGTGCTTGAAATAGGATTTTACAAGGGTATGGATCTAGTTTACCATAAAATAGAAGCACACAGGTATGAAGGATACATTAGTAGCAGAGCAATTCAGTAGCAGCAATTTTTCTAGGACCCATTTTCCTAACTTTAAGGAAAAGGGAAACTTCTCAAAAGTGCAATTTTTTTGGAAGCAATTGTTCCACAAGTTCTGGTTTTGGTAGGTAAGCTTTATTTGCACATGTAATTAATAATTTTGAATGGAGGTGTCTGTAGGGCCACATTTTTGCACTGGCTTTCTGTGAGCACTGAAAAGAACTAAATTCTTTGCTGCCATCTTTGTGAAGTATGGTATTATTTTATTGTCAGGAATACAGATCTCTGATATATATATATATATATATATATGAAACAAAATCCAAAGGTGCAGGGATCTTGATACATTGCCCACAGATAAATTCCCTTTCCCCTCTCTTCAAATAAGCACAGTGATAATCTTATGCTCAGCTCATGTACACACAGAAGAAGATTAAATTTCTTGCACCTTGAGTAGTGCTTAGCACAATTAAACCAATTTTAGTTTCCTACTATAGTTATCTGCAGAAAGTTAAGAGAATTCTCAGGAGCCAATATGCTCAGATGCTTGAGAAGTGTAGAGGTTCACTTTTTCTAATATGAATACATAATGGACCAATATGTTATCCTTGACCTTTTTGGCCTACTCTTAACTGATTTTGTTATAGACTAAATTACTAGTCTCAGTGTCCTACTCTTTAGATTGATTTCCTTGTTTTTGTGTATGTAACAGTCAGATTAGTGTTTCAGCGCTGTCTGCTTAAGCCCAAGTTTCCTCAGTGACCAGAGGTTTTTTTGGGGGGTAGTTTTTTATAATTTGAAGTTGTTTTATGTTCTGGCAATTTTGGTAATTGACATAGATGCATTCCCATCCCCTCACCCCCTCTCCAGCTTTGCTATCAGTCATCAATGCATAGGTATGCATATTTTTTCAGAAAGAGCACTTTAGAAGATTTAGATAATTTTACATTTTAACACTGTAATTACAAGCCTAATATCAAAAGGGGTTGTGAGAAATTTAAACATTTGTTTATAGATTTTACACTGCAGAATAGGTTAAGGGAATGGGATTACTAGTATCATTCATGTCTGTGACATGGATATGTTTTGTTCTCAAAAGACTCTCACTTTGTGCCTCTCATAATCTTTTCTGCACCTTGAAAGTATGAGCAAAGCTAACCTCTCTTGCTCATATCTTCTGTCTGTAACATTTCCTCATACTCTGAGAAGACAAACTTGAATCTTAATAGAAATGCTTCATTCTTTGTTCTAGATGTTTTCTGAGTTTTAGAAACTTAGCGTGACTATATCTTCATTTAAAAGATTTTAAAAGGAGTGCCCCTCATGTGGGATTGCCCCATTACATATGATTTTAACCATGAATACAAATGTAATTTAGCTGAATATTAGAGCTTCTGCTACCATTTCAGTGAAATCCTGTAAATCAGAAAGGATAAGTTTGGGGTTTTTTGATTCTGTAAGGATTTTATTGTGTTGGGACATTTAACCGACATTTAACCAAACATTTCATTGTTCGATAAATACTTATGTACTCACATGCAGTATATATTCTAAATCTTCTGCCATGTCATTTTCATGGTGGTTGTGCAGCTAGCATGAGTTAGCAGTGGGCGTTGTGTTTTGGGAGTTTTGGTGGGTTTGGTTTTTTGTTTGTGAGTGTTGGGGTGAAGGGGGTTGTTGGTTTGGTTATTTTTGTTCGTTTGGAGTTTTCTGCCCTGTTTCAGTTGTTACTTACTGAAGTTGTAAAGCAGGGAGAAAACTAACCTGGTCACTGTGGTGCCCTGACACTTGGGGATCTACAGATCTATCTGTAATCTTCTACAGATGCTTTTTCATTTATCACTGAGCAATTAACCTGTCTTTCCCGTTTGCTAGCCATCAGAACAGTTGCTTCCATGAAGCATGTGTAATTTGGATACCCAGAAGGTTCTTCTGTGGACAGGCAGAGAAGGGCAAACAGGAAGGGATTATATGACCTGTCTCTTTTGCATTTTGCAATTTTTTTGCCACTTTCAACACTTGTTACTAATGCCGCAGTAAAATGCCTGCCACATGCTTGATGGCAAATATAAAAACAGAGCTGTCTAAACACAAATGACAAATTGAGTTGCTTTATAATTTTGGCCCAAGGCACTGTTCAAATGGAAGGAAGGGTATTTAACAGAGAAAAAGATACGATAATGTCTTAAGAAGGACAAGAAGTGTTCAAAACCATAATGCTGAGATTGCTACCTCAGATAATGCCGCAAAGGTCCCTTTAGATTGCACAGGAAAAGTGCAGGTTTTTTTAATTTTATAGATTGCTATTATACTGCCAATTGTAGATATGTTACATAAACTACAGATAAAGGTTAGCAGTCATTAAATACTTTATTTTTAAAAAATCCTTTCCTAGAAGTATAAATTCTTAAAACTTATATAAATTCTTAAACTTGCATGCATATTGAATAGTATAATGAATTTGTGGTTTAATAGTCCTTAATAATGCACCTGTCAATAGCTTTAAGTACAGCTCTTAGCAATGTAATATCTGTGTTATGTATAAGTGACAATAACACCCTCTAGCGACAATATGCTTAAGGACAAGTCTACATTTCTTCCATGAATTATACTCATTGAGAGGTTATACACTATGAATCTCTGAGTCAGGGTTATGTTTCTTTCATAAAATTTATCATCAGGCAATACGGTCTGATCTGTCATAATCCCATGTAGAGGTACATATATTTTAAAGTTACATTTATTTGGCCTTGGAAGCCAATTTGAAGTCTAGCACTTCTAGATTTAAAAATACACAGTGTTTCAGTGTACTTCAGATTTCCGAAACAGTTCTATGGTTTACAATTCATCATGGAATTTGCATTCCTTCAGTCCTTTTTAGATATGTTATGTATTATTAAGATATTTATTTTTCCATACCAAATAAAAATTTTCAGAGTTTAGTGATTTCTCCTTGAATTGAAATACAATTGAATAGTTTTTATAATTAAAAAAACCAAACAAAAGAACCGTTCATAGAAATTATACTCATTATAGTAGTATTATCCAAATTCTAGAAGACCAGAGGATTAAAAAAGCAGTGCTTTATGTTGCTTAAAAATAGAACTCTTGAATTCACCATTGCATGGTGCCCTTTTTCTCTGGTTGACAGAGAAGTAGCAAACTAAATAGGCTATGCAGAAGGAATAAAAAACAGTATGAGATTTGCCACAAGGATTAGTTAAAATTTTCTAATAAGAAAATCAAGAAAATCTAAAGTATCTTTGAAGTGCAAAGAGGATCGAAGTAGTCCTAAACATTTAAGAAGTCTATCTACTTGGGTTGTGACCCATATGAGCAAAATTTATTTAAAGAGTGAAGAGTTAAAATTCTAGATAACTGTTCAAGAATATAAATTAACTGTCTGTTGTACTTCCATCTTCCTCCAGTTACTTATGTAACCTGGGTTCTGTATATGCTAATGTTATAAATCAAGACAGAATTTTTCTGTGAGCTTCTGCTAAGGCATGCGAATCTCGAACAAGAATAAAAGTGATTTACCATCACAGTTGAGGGTAGGATTTCCTCATCTACAGGATCATGGGATAATTCGTGTTGAAAGGGAGTAGCACTGTTTTGCTTTGATACATGGCATATACGTATATAAAATACTTGGGGTGAAAAAAGGATTAAACTAAACTGGAGTTCATACATCTACAAGTAAACTCAAAGCTTAAGTGATAATGAATGTTAGTGGTTATAGGCAAATGCTAAAAAGAGTAGTTACGGGAGAATTTCAGTTACAGTCAGTGGCTACTACTCTTCTAAACCAATTATATCTCTTCTTTAAGAAGTACTTTAAGTAAATTCTGCTAGCTGTAAAACCTATGTAGTTTCCCCTACTGAGTTTTAATTTTGGGCTTCATCTTCATCAATAACCAATGTTTTTTTCTACTGAAAGTTATGTAACTCTCAGAGCAGTTCTGGTCTGCCTCTGCCCACTGCTACTTTTTCAATGACTGAACGACAGGGTGCCTTGGATATTTTGAGAAGGTAACTTCTGTCTCCCCTTACTTTGGATGTTGTTCTCACTCCCTGTAGAACCTTATTTTTAGACCCTTATTCTCCCTGATTTTAAAATGCTTTCCCCATTTCCTATATTCCAAACTAAATCATCTGGATTCCTTTTGAATTTTAGTGATATAAAATGCTTGGTGGACTTAAGGGTTTACTGATCGAGACTATTGATGCAGTACATTTACATTTTCACTACTGCTGTACTTCATAGTTTAAGACTCTTCAATGTGTAGTGCTGCAAGTGAGAATTCAAACCACAGAACTCCAAGGGACTCTATTAGAGTAGACAGCTTGCATGTTCAGTTTTGATCACACGCACTGTGAACAGGTTAGTGTGAAGCTTTATTTTTAAAGGTGGTGTTCAGGACCTGAGAGTTGCTTAAAATAAGCCTAACAGTACAATTTAAATGAATTTTGTGCATGTGTGTGTTATTTGTTGCTTTCCTCTTTAGTTTCTTTTCAAAAATACTTTCTGGACTTCTGCAGTCCTTCTTTATATTATCTATATCTAACTCCCTCCAACTCTTTTTCGTTTTGTAGTGTTCTTTCAGGTACTTTCAGATTATCTCTATTTGTTAAGTGAAATTCACAGTGTTTGTCAGTTTTAGTTATGTTCATGCAGTATGTGATAAAGCAGAAGAGAGAATATCAGTGTTCTTTATATTTAAGCTGTGATTTTTCACTGTAGTAGTTATTATCACAGCACTGGGTCAGAACATGGATTATGTTGTTCATTAGCATTTTCTTCTAAAATGTCTTGTGGAATAGCCTTGGAGAAAGTTTTTCCAAATTCAGGTTGACAGAGGAAGCTTGAATTGTTTTCTTGTTGTAGCAACAGTAGTGTCCTAAGTGCACAGTTCAGGTAACACACTCTTAAGCACAAGCTCCTATTTGGCATATTGCGAGTTAATATGAAAGAGTACTCAGGTTATGGAATATTCTTTTTTCTTACAAATGCATTTTTAAGTCATCCTGTAATACCTGTGCTTTTGATACTCTCATCAATACTCGACGCTTAATAGCTACTTGCATTATGGCTTTTTTAGTTTGATACATTTTTTCCGAAAAAGGTGAAATGTGTCAAAAGTATCTCTACTTCAGTTTCGCTCTCTAATAAATTAATTGCCTGCAATAGAGCTTAATGTGTTCCTTGTGGTGCTGGCTATACCTGAGCTACATACTTCAAATGAGACATAAATAGTTTAGTTTTGTGGTTTCTTTTTATATCATATGTAATTCATGTCACACTTGCAGGTGCTGCTGCTTATTCAAGCGGAGGAAAAGGAAAACCATCCAGCGCAACAAGTGACTAGAACCAAACAGAGCACGGGAAAATGCTCATTTGTTCAACTGTTGTCTTGTGATCTTGAAAAAAGCCCAACAACAAAACCCAAAGCAAAAGCCTCCATAATAAACACATTCTCCAAGGACTCCCTGAGAAACAATATCATGCCTCTGTGCTTTGATTTCGTTCTTCTGCTTCCATCTCCTGTTTCTTTAATTCATCTGTTCTGAAAGCTTTAAGATATTGTCAAATAAGAGTGCTTCTTTGACCATCAACATATGGACCAATGAAATGATAGAAAATGAACAGTATCTTGAGCAAAACTGAACTTGAGAAGTATTTCTTCTTTCCTAGGAAGCAGTAGCAGTGTCTTAGATGAAGACGGATATAATAAATCAGTTATTTGAGTCTGTAGCAGTGTATCTAAAGCAGTTTTCTTCAAAAGTGAAGGAGAAAAATACACAACCATAATGGGAAATAATAAAATCTTAAAATTTATTTTATGACACTTGCATTGTTTTTCTTCTTTTGCCTCAGTATTACTGGTTAGTCAAATTGTTACTCTAGTCAAATTGTCACTGTATAGAGATACTGGGGATGCTGGTTTAGCTGTTGACAGTTGTCAAAATGCTGGTGCTACTAACAGAAAGTATTTCTGGTGTCCTTTCGGTTTGAAAACCTGCTTTTATTTTGCCTACAGTGAAAATTTCAGTACAGTAGAAATTATAAGACTGTTTGTGCAAGAATCCAAATGTTTATATATTTTAAGTTGTATATCTGGTAATGTTAACAAGATCAAATTACCTTCAAAAGAGCTTTACAGAGTGTCCTGGGGTGACAGGACATTTTCAGGCTTGTATCCCAATCATTTTTTTGTCCTGTTCCCATGTTCTCAGTTTGTTTTGTCTGTGGCCTGGCCCCTCCCCCGACTGCTGGCTTTTGGCTTGGCTTTTTGCTGCTAGCTTAGGCTTGCTTCGGCGTGCTTTGCTCGCTTGCTTTTTTTCCTTTTTTTTTTGCTTGCTTTTGCTTGGTTTTTTTTCTATTTTTTCCCGCTTTTGTTTTTCCCCCTTCTTTCCTTCCTCCCCTCCCCTGAAGACATCGGACCGGCTTCGGGCCCTGATTCGGGGACGTCGGGAACCCGCCCGGAGTCTGCACCTGGAAGACGCTCTGGCACCCTCCCCAACAGAGACTGCTCACCCCCTCTCGGATTGGTGAAAACATTTGTTGTCATCTTGGACTGTTTCTTCTTGTGTTGGGGAGTGGTTTTTTTGTTGTTCCTTAATAAATAAGTTTTTTCCACTTTCCCTCTGAGGTAATTCCTCCCGAACCCGGTGAGTGCTGGGGGAGGGGCGGAGTAGTGGAGGGTTCATTTTTCCTTTAAGGGGGCTCCTTTGGAGATTTTCCCCTAATTTGTCCTAAACTAGGACATAGAGCAAATGCTGAATCTGGTGAAAGCAGAATAAGTATGAAATCCTGTATGCTCATTAAGGTAGTTGATGATCGACAGATCTTTAGCTTGAAAATATGGACATGCTATGTAAACTTAGAGGTGTGTTATTTTGCTCTTTAATTTAGAAAACAAATGCAATAGAAGTGAGTTAGACTTCTGCCTTCACTGGATGCTAGTCCAGAGCATCCCAAATTTCCTGCCTTTTTTTTCCTAGAATTTTCTTGTCTTGCAATGTAAGGTCACTAGTATGATAGGATGGCGAGGATGTGTCAGATATTTCTCTACAGTCTGTTGAAGTGCTTGCAATATGAACAAACCAACAGTTCTGTAGGCAAGACAGCCCATTTTGTATTTTCTTCTTCAGAAAATATATGATTCTTTCAAAGCCATAATGACAGAGTTGTGGTTTTGTCATGTTTAACTGCCAGTTAATTGAAGAAGGGCTGTGGAAGATGGAAGTGACTAGACAGATTTATTGACCAAAACACAGATTATCTCTGTTTCTTTATAATTCTTCTAGAGCTAAGTTGCATCTTTTTTCTGTCCACAAATGTCTTTTGGCATACTTATTTATTTTTAATCTGTTTTGTGGTAGCATTTAAAATGTATATAAAAGCAAAGGTACACCTTTGAATTAATCGTTGCATTTACAAGGATTGACATTTTATTTTGTAATTTATTTTTCATTAAGAGCCAAAAGTGTATTTTACTGTTTGGATTATGTGCTCATATATATACTTTGATCTTTGTCATTATTACTGTTCATGCTCTTAAGTTTTTGTTTTAGAAAACCTGAACTTGGCCTATGAAAACACACTGTGTAACAGGTCATAAAGTTTCCACTCCACCAGAGTGTGTTACTGATTATTTCAGACTCATGAAGTGACTTCTTTGTTTTTGTTAGAGCTGAGAAGTAGGTCACTTGACCTTCTCTTATGAAAACACATCCTTTGTAGTATGTGACCAAATCTGTTGCTTGTACATGTGGTATGTGTGTTTCTCACACACCTGATGAGTTTTATTCTTGGAGGTTTTTGATCTCTACAGTGTTTGTATGACCTGAAGTCCATAACAAGACAGTGTGAATATTATGGACTTAAAATGGTTGAGTATATAAAAGCTGTTTATTTGCTGAAATGACTAGCAAGGCGCTTGCTTTTCAGCAGTTTAAGTGCTTGATTTTAATGCAGAAGGTTTTCTTCTAGTAAAGCAGCCAGCACTAATGTAGGTAATGCCAGTATGATTTGCATTTATATACTTTTTCTTGTCTACAGTAATGAAGTAAACAATGGCTGGATGTCTAAAACTGAAATACATCCCTGTTTAAATGTAAGAAAAAAATAAAGATAGTTTTATAAAATTTGCCTTTTCCCCCCCTTTTTCTACAGTCGTCAATGAAATAATGTTTTAGGATGTGCTGAACAAATTTAATCTCTTTGGATGATGAGGAATTTGAAAGTATGATTCTCATAATTCTACCTTGACTTACAGTTGTGTTTGCTTACTTAACAGATGTTACTGTTATGTGTTTGATAGACCTAGTAGACCTGATAATAGCAATGGAATGAGGAGACCTCAATAACACCTTTGAAATCTACCCATGGATAAAAGTTTATGCTGTCTGTGCCACCTGAAGATGTCTAGGAAATGCATGAAAAGAACATGTTTTGGGTTGGAAGAGGCCTTTAAATAACACCTCGTCCAAACACAAAAACACCACTACCCCTTCCTAATGTGAGTGTGGAAATGTTTCCCTAGATCAGGTTGCTCAAAGCCTCATCCAGCTTGAATTTCAGTGTTTCCAAGGACTGAATATCCACAACTTTTTCAGGAAACTTGCTCCAGTTGCCTGTCTCACCACTGCCATGGAAAAAAGGTCTTCCTTATGTCCAGTCTAAATTTAGCCTCTTTCAGTTTCCCCTGCAATTTCTTGTTCTGTCACACCTTGGTAAAAGTCTCCATGTTTTATGCTGCAAGCCCACAATAAGGTATCGCCAGAATCATCTTTTCTGCAGGCTGAAAAATCCCAATACTCAGCCTTTCTTCATAGGAGGGTGTTTTCATCTTCTCATGACTTTTGTTGCCTTCTCTGGACCTTCTCTAACAGGTTGTGTTTTCATGCTGGGGACCCCAGAGCTGGATGTAGCAGTACAGTGGGATCTCACCAGGGCAGAGCAGAGGGGCAGAATCCCCTCCCTCACCCTGCTGCCCACTCTGCTTTGGATGCAGCCCAGGACATGGTTGGCTTTCTGGTTGAGTGCACATTGCTGTGTCACATCTAATTTTTCATTCATCAGTACATCCTCAAATACTTTTTTGGTCTCAAACCCTTCATCCGCCAGTCTGTACTTAGAGTGGGGGTTGCCCTGGGCCAAGTGCAGGATGTTGAACTTGTCCTTGTCGTCCTTCAGAAAGTTTGCATGGGTGCACTCCAAAAAGCTTGTCAAGGTCCTGAAGTACATAGAAGGTAGCTTTTGATAAAGGTGGGTTCCTAGGTCTGTTGCTTGCAACTGAAGATAGTCTGGTGGGTGAAATGAAGATTGGTGGCTGTCTTGGTCATATTTAATTACGAAGGTGTTAAGTTTAAGATACTTGGCACTATGAAAAAAGATGTCAGCAGAGGTACTACCCAGGATTATGGAAGAACAGGCTTTTGGCTTTCAAGGGTGTTTGGGTCCAGGCACGCCAGGGAACTTGTGTACACAGAAAGGCTGCTGAGTGATGTGGTGGTTGGAAGATGTCTTGGGTGGTTGGAAGCTTGCACAAAATAATAGAGCTTTTGGTTCTCAAGAGAGGTGAGGAGGCAGATCAGCAGAACTGCCACTTTGGACTTCTGGAGGATAGATTGTGACCTTTCAGCTTTATATCAGAGCAGACTTTGTATAATATGGATTATTCCTTTTGTCAGTTAGGGTCAGTTGTCTTGTTCATGTCCGCACAGGTTTACAAAAGCCAAGTCCTGCTAAGCCCTCATGGTCTCCTTTGTTGACAAGGTGATCTTAGTGGATGAGCGAAAGACTGAATGTTGTCTGCCTGGGCTTTAGTGAAGCCTTTGACACAATTTCCCCAGCATTTTGCTGGAGAAACTGGCTGCTCATGGCATGGAATGGTGCACTCCTCACTGGGTAAAAAAACTGGCTGTGTGGTTGGGGCCAGAGAGTGGAGGTGAGTGGGGCTACACCCAGCTGGCAGCTGGTGTTATCTGTGATCTAGACCAGAGCACTGAGTGTAGCCTCAGTGAGTTTACAGGTGTCACTACCGTGGGCGGGAGTGTCTATCTGCTGGAGGGCAGGAAGGTCCTGCAGAACCTAGACAGGCTGGATCAGCGGGCTGAAATTAATTGAATGAAAACCTCAAGGCTGAGTCCTGAGTCCTGCCTTCACAATAATCCCAGGCAGAGCTACATGCTGGGGAGAGAGTGGCTGGAAAGGTGCTCAGCAGAAAAGGACCTGAGGGTGCTGGTTAACAACAGCTGAACACAAGCCAGCTGTGCCCCGAAGAAGGCATTGGTGTGGCCAGTAGCAGCAGGGATAGTTCCAGCAGGATAGTCCTCCTACACAGGGCACTGGTGAGGCCACACCTCAATCCTGTGTCCTTTAATGAGCCTCACTTCAGTAAAGACATTGAAGTGCTGGAGGCAGTCCAGCTAGTATGGAGAACAGCAGTAGAGCTGGGGAAGGGTCTTGTGCGGAGTGGCTGAGGGAGCTGGGGGTGTTTAGCCTGGAAAACGAGGCTCAGGGGGGCTTTGAGGGGGTAGCCAGGTAGGAGTCAATGTCCTCTCCAAAGAAANAGAGCTACATGCTGGGGAGAGAGTGGCTGGAAAGGTGCTCAGCAGAAAAGGACCTGAGGGTGCTGGTTAACAACAGCTGAACACAAGCCAGCTGTGCCCCGAAGAAGGCATTGGTGTGGCCAGTAGCAGCAGGGATAGTTCCAGCAGGATAGTCCTCCTACACAGGGCACTGGTGAGGCCACACCTCAATCCTGTGTCCTTTAATGAGCCTCACTTCAGTAAAGACATTGAAGTGCTGGAGGCAGTCCAGCTAGTATGGAGAACAGCAGTAGAGCTGGGGAAGGGTCTTGTGCGGAGTGGCTGAGGGAGCTGGGGGTGTTTAGCCTGGAAAACGAGGCTCAGGGGGACTTTGAGGGTGTAGCCAGGTAGGAGTCAATGTCCTCTCCAAAGAAACAAATGACAGGACAAGAGGAAATGGCCTGATATGGCACCAGGAGAGATTTAGATTAGATACTGGGGAAAGATTTCTTCTTCAAAGGGTTTCTTAAGCATTGGAGCAGGCTGCCCAGGGAGATGGTGTAGTCACCATCCCTGGAGGTATTTAAAACATGTAGATACGGTGCTTTGGTACCTGGTTTAGTGGTGGGCTTGGCGTTGCTGAGAGTGGTTGGGCTAGAAGATCCTAAAGGGCTTTAGCAACAGAATTCTGTATTAATGCTAGGAATGTGCTATTATATGATATTGCAAATGCAGAGTGCTGGCATTGACTGGCTGTTGCTTGGACATGAAGAGCCATAGATAAACAGTTACCTTTCTGTGGTTCAGTTTGACACAGCACAGCTGCAAAATATTTGGTTTTTAAGGCAGTTGTCTGTGGGTGACTATGTAAACGCCCACTTGGTTTGACCAATTGACAGTTGGGGCATGGGTTTCTAAATGAGTCGTAAATTCATCACACGTTAATTTAGTATTTTCTTTATCATTCATTTCTTACATTGGCTAGCGAGTTTGTTGTGGTGCACCTAAACAAAATAGCAAGAATTCTTCACTGCTTCAGAGATACAAATCTTGTTATTTCAGTAGTAGTCCCTCTTTTTGGGTTTTGTGGATACATAGGTTCAGAACTTGGGTATCCACTTCAATTTGAATTAGTTTTTGAGGGGTAAATCCACTTGTTTCATCAGCTGACAATGCATACTGTCTGCATTCTGCCATATAGGGTTATCCTGAGGATCCCTGCTAAAGCTTTGTTTTCCACATTAATGCTCTCTTTCCACGAACAAGAGGGACTAGACAAAGTTCTTTAGAGCACCCAAGAATTATGTAGTAGTAAGTATACATAAATTACTCCAATTTGATTGATAAACCTCCCTGCGTGGATAAAATCACAGCTGGATGTAACAATCTAAATTTGCTGAGGTAAAGCTAAATTTGAACCGTTTCTTACATGGCAGCACAAATGAATATATTTCTATATATATTTTCTTAAATGGAGCAAATGTATTCTATAATCTGGTTGTGCTATACAATTTTATAAAATAGTTACAGAAAACTACCCTTTCTGGAAAAGACAAGGTAAACTTTTGTAGTCTTAGGAATACCCACGTTGCAGTGAAATGAGTCCTCTGTATCAATGACCAGTACAGAGAATTTTACAGTTTTTGTTAATTCTGCCACCCAGTAGTTAAGCATCAGTTTTGTGTAGTGCATTATTAAAAAAGTTCCTGCTATGATGAACAGGAAACTTGTCAGCTTTCCCATGTTCTTGCTTGGAGTATCAGGGTTGTCTTCCACTTGCAGTTTCTTTGCAGGAAGCTCTGTGAGCTGTGTCCATTTTGGAAGGGTAGTTTACTTCAGAGGCGAGCACAGATGCTGTAAATGCACTTGAGCAGGTCCATATGAGCTGCACCATGTGGCAATGCACTGGAAGGGAGGGCACTGTTTGAAGCTGTCTGTGCTGTTGATACCTTCTATTCACTGAGGAGAACTTGGTGCCATGCGTGGCCTGGGATGCTCTGATAACATGAGGTGAGTGGAAACACTGGTGTCAGTTTGTGCGTTAAATGTTAGTAAAGCTTAATTTATTTCTTCAATGGTTTTGTTGTTGGGATTTTTGTTTATTTGTGTATTTGTTTTTGCTCAGTAAAATAAATAAAATAAGTATAAATGCAAGTTCTGCTGATTCCTCCTCACTCCACTGTGGAGTTTATGCACCCCATCTTGGAGCCCGGGGGCTGAGAAAACTGAAGGGTGGCACAATCTGCTTGTCCTCTGCAGAAAACCACTTTTACAAGGCTAGTTTTCAACACCTGGCTCAGTATGAATGGTGTCCACAGCTCTTGGTCAATGTTTCAAACAGTAATTTTTTTTTTGCTAGGTTTTAGTAGGAAGTGTTTCCACCTTTTAACCTTAGTTGAACTCATGCCCCCACTTTGGTTTGATTCACTATAACTTTACACAAATTTGGGAAGCTCTCAAATTAGTTCCAAAGTCTGTGATTCAGCCATGAAATGACAAGATGAGTGGAAAGAGTTTGTTATTTGGATGGTTTATTTCCAGATGTCTGGCAGTCTGCTGGCTGGGTGCCTGCTGGGGACTCAGTCCAGTCTCATGGGTGCTGAAGTCCCAGCCTTTTGCTTGCACTGTCAGGGAGGGACATCTGGGAATTGTGGCCTTACCATAGCCAGAGCAGACAGTTCTGCCAGAGTGGACAACCATGTGAAACTGTGTGTGCCCAAAGGGATGCAGGGCAGCCCCAGGGGCCTGCAGAGCTGCTGTGCGTGACTGCAGCAGGGTGTGAGGACCGAAGGACCACAGCTGCCCATCAGGAAGCAGTCAGGGCCACAGAAGGAACTTGTATAAGATGGATCACCCAAGCAGGAACACGAGATAAGCACAGACAGGAGGTACTTACTACAGGAAGATGCTAATTCCAAGCCTGATGGAGGCAAGATTTGGTTAACTCAACCCAGTTAATGCATCCAGACAAAAGATTCCCACTCTGGCAAACTGTGGGAAAGGAAGCAACTGCTTATACACATGCCACCCCAAGTTACAGGAACACCTGCAACCAACCTGTGGATACCTGGAACTTGGACTGTATAGAGGTGGTTCCCCAGAAGAATGACTCCAGCATGCCCCTACTGAGAGGCCCAGTTGAAGAAACTGCTGGAACCTTGAGTGGTGACTATTTTCTGCTTGATCTCTGTCTTTGTCCTCTGCCTCACTCCTTTCTTCCATTTCTTTTTTATACCTCACATTTACAGTTAAAAAAATCCTTATTACTGACTTTGGCGTATGGTCTCATTAGCCCCTTATTTCGGACAGAGGCATCTCTCACTATTTGGATCGTAACAGCATGAAACTGTTGTGTGCAACATGTCCAGGTATTTTTGGGAAGGTGTGCTTGATGAAGGAGCAAAGGCAGCAGGAGCAGCCTGCTGGAGGTCAGGTTGGGCCTGGCTCCACTGTGGGGGTAAAAGGGAGGGGGCATGAGACTTGTTGGCAGCAGCTGCCCCTCCCAGCTCTTCTGGGCTTCTCTGGGGGCAGTTTTCCTTCAAAGCCAAGCCTGTAAAAATGCAGCTGTTGGTCTCCTCTAGCAGATGACTATTTGCTTGCACCTCTTGAGTAGGTGAGGATCATCTCTCTTGAAATTAGGGTTGTAGTAGAAGAGTAACTAAAATCTGCAAAAGCAGTACAAGCTAGTTTTGGAAAACGCCAGGACAGGAGAACTGAGCCTTATGCTGGTGAAAGACTGATGTGGGTCATGAAGAGGTTTCATAGGCGTTTGAAGCCTAAAGTTAAGGCTGACCAAAAGATTGTGCTGGGTTTCTGTTAAGTAGTGAACACCTTTATGAAGAAAGAGAAAAAAGGAAGAATTGAATCTCTGAATGTTTCCTGCCCTCCTCCTCCTCTCCTTCAGTGGCAAGGCTCACGTTACTGAAAGGTGAATTTCTTGTTCCAGAATCATTCTGAGTCGCTTTGTGTGCAGGGGAAGTGATGCAGATTGCCATTAGCTGGGCTTTGCTGTTACCCTGCCCTACTGTTCCCAGTGGCCTGGGAAGGAAGGGCAGTGTCTGTCTGCTGAGGAAGTGTGGGTGGCCAAGCCAACAGGAGACAGCGGGGACAGGTTTGTACCTGTATTTGTATTGAAACAGGAAGTAGTACAAGAACTGTACAAAAATTACGGCTACCACTGAGAATGACTACATGAGATTGCTTGACATAATGGCTTTAATAAGGTTCTTTTGGCAACCATGGCTTGGTGTAGGAGATACTGAGGAAGCAGATTTTGGGAAAATGTGTGCTCTGGTCTGTCTTTCATGCCTGCCTGGAAATTATTTTAATCCTTTATAGATGCTAAACATCAAAAGGTGTTCTGTTTGCTCTCCATAAGGACAGGAGAAGTTGGATCTGTTGATGTATCTGGAGCAGCAGCAGATGATGATCCTGCTCTCCTCACCACCAGGCAGGCTGCAGCCCTGCTGTCACTCAAAGTAACTAGCAGCTGTGCAAGTCTACCCAGAAGTTGAAGTATCCATGGAATTAGGCTTAGAAGGTTGACATATTTTGAAAGAATTACCTTTTTAAAAGTAAATGGGACATTTTATCTCCTGGACACTATGAGGAGACTGATGTGTCCTGCTGATGGAAATTATCTTTGCCTGCTGAAAGTTCAAGGCTGAGGCTGAAATCTGAACAGCAACAGTACGGCTGTATTTCGGCTGTATTGCAAAGTTTCAGTAGCAGGGGCTGTGGTGGGGCTTTTCTGTGAGAAGCTGCCAGAAGCTTTCCCTGTGTCCAACAGAGCCAGTGCTGGCTGGCTTCAGGACAGGCCCACTGCTGGCCGAGGCTGGGCCAGTCAGTGACAGCAGCAGGTAGCACCTCTGAGACGTAAATGGAACAGGAGGAGGAAGATTTTGTGTGAGAGCAATTGCAGCGAGGGAAGAACAGAGGGAGAATATGTGGTAGAAACAGCTCTGCAGACACCAAAGTCAGAGGAGAAGGAGGAGCTGCTCCAGGTGCTGGAACAGAGATTCCCCTGAAGCCTCTGATGCAGACACGGTAAAGCAGGATCCATGGTGGAACAGAGATCCATCTGCAGCATGGGGAGAATCCCACACTGGAGATGGCGGGTGCCCAAAGGAGGCTTTGATCCTGTGGGAAGCCTGCGCTGGAGCAGGACCTGTGAGTGAAAGACCCATGAAGAGAGGAGCCCACGCTGTAGCAGGTTTTCCAGCAGGATTTGTGACCCTGTGAAGGACCCACAGTGGAGCAGTTAATGAAAAGCTGCAGCTCATGTTGGAGAAGTTCAGGGAGGAGTGTTTCCCTTGGAACGGAGCACTGGATCAGGGGAGGAGTGTGATCAGTTCTCCCCCTTTGGAGGAAGGGTGGCAGAGAGGTGTGATGAGCTGACCACAGCCCCTGTTCCCTGTCCCCCTGCACTGCAGGGTGGAGGCAGTGGAGAATTTGGTAGTGAAGCTAAGCCTGGGGAAAATGGGAAGGATGGGGGTTTAAAGTATGTTTCTTACCACTTGTGCAGACACAAAACTTACATTGCAGCTGAGTTAGTTTTTGGATGGCATTTCCTTTCTTTTTTTTTTTTTTTAACAGATTTCCTGCTATGGGTGCTAAAATACTGTAATTTCAGTTGTGCTGCGACATTGCGACTTAAAGTGAACATTTGAATCTTATTATATTTGCTTTGAAATGGAAATAATTATTTTCAATAAAATATGCTTTATTAAGAGATATCATGAGGAATTGAATTACTGCTTCAGAAAATGCTCCATGTAGCAAGAATTTTTAGCTTAAAAAAACCCCTCAAGCAAGCAACATGTACACAAAACCCCCAACCCAACTACTGATCTTGTGTCAAATATGTTAAACTGTTGTAAATGTAGACACCCTAATAATGTTCAATAGATGTCTCAAGTAACTAGTCTACAAAAATGGTACATTTTTTTATTTAAGAACTATCCTATAAGTATTTTTTATGTACAAATTGTTGATATTATTGTTTTAAATAATACATTAGAGCATTTTCTGTATGATAGAGCATTGCAAACATACTTACAGAGCACAAATGATATCTGCATATTTCAAAATACAGAAAGGAAAAGCAACCAATGCTTTTAAGCAGAAAAAGGCACTCAAATTTTCAGAAGCTGTCTTTCCATGACAGCAATATCTATTGTTCTGAGCCTTCAATTTCTTTGGAAGTGTAATGTACACATGTCTAATGCAGAAATCAGCAGAGTAGCTATGGTTGGTGCCTACTGATGAAAAACTAGGAACTGAGGTAGTGTGCAGATAAAACTGAATTAAAAATCGACCACATCTTTCATCATGGAACTAGAGCTGTGCAGTTATTCTTATTGATTTGGTTCAATATGAACATGAAGTTCAACAGCTTATAGATCTCTTTGGGATCCTTTTTTTTGCATATGCCAAAAATGAATGGGATAGTGGGATAAGAATACATGAATGAAACTCAGGCACAGACAGGCCTGAGCCCCGATGGTTTGGGCTGGTTTGTTTGGTTTTAACCAAAAAAGCTCAGTAAGCTTTGAATCAGTATAGCCCAGTATAGCTCAGTGAGTTTTGAATCTGTGTTTGTTAATTTTTCCCCTATTTGTGTCATATACATAAACTATTTTCCTGATCTAAAAGAGAGAAAATGGAGTTAGGGAAAAAAAGAAATTTGCAGAAGTGCTCTACTATAGATGATTATAACAAGGAATTTAAAAGGTGTGCCACAACTGAAAAACATGAAACATTACATTTCCTTTCATGTGAAGCTTGGTGTGACCTTCATTGTTGGAAACAGCAGGAAGTATTATTTCTGCAATGAATATACTACACTTTCAGTAGCTGTGAAGCAGAAAGTTTAGCATGAATAAATACAGATGTAAATTGTCAGGTCACATTTCAGTGAGAGTTCATGTTAAGCAGTAATATAAATGTAAGAGCTTACAATGAAATAAACTTTGTAATATAAAGATCAAACCTGCCAATGAGAGTATTTCAAGGAAATATGTTGTACTGAAAAGATTACAGTTTTGTTTTAGTAGACAGTAACATAGTATGACAAAACTAGGGCATTTCTCCTGGATAAATGTGATAAGAATTAGGATCTGATTCAGCAGAAAAACTGCATCTGCTTCCATGTGGATGATCTTACCACACAAGAAAAAATGATCATTTTAAAAAATATGAATGCTGCTCTTAGATCAAAACAAAATAAAACAAACAAACAAAAAAAAATAGTCAGTTGTCACAATTTTTAACTTTGGAATACCCATGCACTGAGCTGCTGAAGTGTTTTGGTGATTTAAATTCAAACATTCCCTTTTAGCAGAGGTAAAATGTTAATCTCAAGCAGAGCTTATCCAAAACTTAGTTTTGGTTTCCTGGAGTTTTTTATTTAGTTTCGTGGTTTTNTTTTTGTTTTTTTTTTTTGGGTTGTGTTTTTTTTTTTAGTTTGGGGGGGGGGGGTTTTTTTTTTTTTTTTTTTTTTTGTTTTTTTTTTTTTTTTTGTGGTAGTTTTGTTTTTGATTGGGATTATTTTTTGTCTTTTTGTTTTTATTGGTTTGGGTTTGTTAACTTCTGAAAATGTGCATAGCACAGGTAGGAAATGAGTGATATGGAAATAAATGTAGGAAATAACTGATAATTCTGTGCAATAATTGCAGAACTTGAGAAGCTGATAATTAGAAATGCAAGATCATGGAATGCTACCCCTTAACTGGGATAGTTTTGTTAGATGTAAAGCATCTCTCTCTGCTTGTCATTGTGCTGATGTTGCTAGAGTTGTTTGAAACTTACCTTAGACTGTCACTGAACAGCTTTAGCTGGTCCTAGTCAAAGGGCCTGTTTTCACACATGTCCCCTCTATTGTTGTGGCATGGCAGTGGTAAGGAAATTCAGAAAAGGCTACAACATTTGTTAAATTGGCAGGTTTTGACTGTAGTCTTGATTGCCCTGACACATTAGCTTTTCCTGACATATAGTTCTGGATGCTTTTTAATGTTTATTTTATGTTCTAAGCTTTGTGGTTTTTTGTTGCTGTTGGTTTGGGTCTTTGGTTTATGTGTGTGTTTTGGTGGTGGTTGTTGGTAGTTTTAATTGCTGTTCAGAATGTGTTGCAATATTTCACAATGTCAAGAAAAATAATCTGAAATGGACAATTGCTATCCTTTTCCTACTTGGAATGCTTGTTTTGACACCTGGCATATTTTGTCTGCACGTAGCTTCTGATTTTTCGTTTCTGCTTACACCATGGAAACCAGATAGATTTGTCTCCAATTGTCATGTTTTGGAACTTTCAATAATCAATGAAGGTCTCGATTTCTGAGCAGCTAATAAATGAGAAAATGTAGTCTGTTCAGTTGCTTTCTAATTGTATGCATCTCTGTTTAAAAGTCCTCAAGGCAGAAATTAAAAATGTCAGTATGACATCAGTTGTGATCTCTGAACACATTAAAGAAAAAATATTAATGCTACAACATATGCACCACATTTGTAGAGAGTTTGATCTTCTTTGTAGTGTTCACTCACTGTTTAGCCACAGGCTTTCAAAAGTGAACTTTTATTCTGGACCTTTTTTTCAGTCTGTGTTCTTGATTTAAGTCTTGAGAAAGCTTTTTAAATATATTTTTTATCATCAAACAAGTATGCCCTCTATTTCCTTTTAAACAGCAATGTAAATTCTCACTGTAGCTAGAGAAAGTGCAATTAACTTCCCTTATGCACAAGTGTTTGTTGTTAATTCTAACTTTATTTTGTTCATTTTGTGATGCTGTTTTCCCTTAGGCTTCCACTTCTATTTCTGTACTCATTTTAGCCTGTGTATTCATTGACACACAGGCTTGGCTTGTCTTTACTTGCAGTGTAAAGTACCATGCTGCAGCATTAATATTTCAGAGGAAATGTCTTCTGACACTATACGTACAAAATCTCAGTAATAACAGACAGAATACAAGGTTTTTGCCCACTGCCCTCATGTCATAACCTACAGTTTATGAACTGTTTACTACAACATTAGGCACATGAAAGCAAAATTCTGCAATCGTAATAGCTGGCTTCACTTAACGCAGTCTGCTAACAAACAGCAACTGGCTACTTCAAGTTTCTGGCTGTAAAACTCTAGAGAGCATCTAATAATAATGTAGCTTCATAAATGTTGTATTGGCTGCTTGCTGATTGTATGTTTGCCATTGACTATATATGATCCTTCTGTGGATAATGCTTGTAGCAATCTGGCTGGTGATGGGTAAAATTTGCAGGTGTATGCAAAATACTTGATTTAGAGCCTCCTGTCTTGAAGGGGAAGATACAGTTCATTGCAAGCTGTCCACACAGAAATGATGCACAGAGAAAAGCACTGCTGAGCTGACTTGGATAATCTCACTATTTCACAGACAAACCAAGCAAATAAAACAGCTCTTTCCTCCAATAACTTCTCTGGTAGAGAACCAGATGCTTTCTATTACATATCTTCATATTTCTCATTAAGCAAATGCTGTAAAAAGGTTTTTTAAACATTCTTCAGCCCAAGAATGTTTCTTTTAGATTTCCCTAAGGAAAGCCGTATCACCTGTTTCAGACATTTTCAGGATTGATTTTCTTTTAGAAAGTAAACTGGGCTTCTTTATTTCTCTGGCACCTGAAACTTGAGGAATTTAAATAATACCTTAAATTATATGCCTGATAAAAGTACAGTTCTGCCTTTTTGGGTTTTTTAAATTTTTTTTTTTTTTAATTGTGTGTGTGAGGAACCTTATTTTAAAAAGTGACAAGAGACTTCTTGCTGGGCAGGAGGATGAAACGTACTTATAGATGTTTTGAGTGACTCAGAATATATGATAGACATAGGCTTTGGTCTGAGGCACACTGAAGGAATCAATAACCTTTTCTGGTCTTTCTTTTCCTTGAGGGGAGTCTTGTCTGCTTTAAATTGTCGTGGGGTGTCTGCTGCTCTGTTACACCTCTGGATACAGCAGATGGGTCGAGTTTCAGGAGCCCAGCAGAGCTGGGGGAGCTTGGGCAGCGCTGCCTTTGGGCTGGAGGAGCCGCTGGGACGCTTGTCCCCGCAGGACAAAGGTGGAGCCCAGTGCAGGAATCCTTGGTGGCTGTCATGCCCATGGAGGAATCCTTGGTGGTTGTCATCCTCATGGAGGAATCCTTGGTGGCTGTCCCTCCCATGGAGGAATCCTTGGTCACTGTCACCCTCATGGAGGAGGCCTCGGTGGCTGTCATCCCCATGGAGGAATCCTTGGTCACTGTCACCCCCATGGAGGAATCTCTGGTCACTGTCACCCCCATGGAGATATCCTTGGTGGCTGTCACCCCCATGGAGGAATCCTTGGTGGCTGTCATTCCCCGCTGGATGGCAGCATTGGCTGCACTTTGGCAGCGCCGGCGCGGCTCCGGGCTCCGGTTCAGCCTCGTTAAACATCAGCCCGGTAAAAGATTGATAGCAATGCAAATGTATTTATAACCACTAGAGATAGTCACCTTCCACCCCAATTAGCCTTTGAATTGATTTAGTGAGAAAAACATCTATTATGGAATAAAAGTCTTAGTGATTAGTGTTGCATTATTTCAGTACATTTGAAATAGCTGTAGGTAAGAGGGTCTTACAGGCATAAATAAGCTTTAATATTATAAAGTGCTTTTAGGCTACATCAGAAGCAAATTACAGGTCGATGGTGTGTTTTCTAAGTAAAATATAACTACAGGTACAGTGGGTGTGCTGGGACTCTGTGGCATTTATAGAGTCTAGCTTATAGATTTTTTCTTTCCATTCTTTTATTTAAAAAATGGATTATTTTACTGATAGCAAAAATGTGCATCTTTCTGCGAGCTAAAAAGATTAAGTATGCCTTGAAGCGGTCTGATTTTTTTTTTTCCCTATTTTTTCTTCTTCCCAAATGCAGTTTGCTGCAAAGAACCTGGAGTGAGAGGAGTGGTGATGATTCTTTCCCTGGAGTGTGAATCCATTCTGGAGTGTGGTACATCAGGTACATCCTGACATCTGACTAATACTAGGAAAGGACACAGGAAAGAAGAGAGTCCTATGCTTCAGCTGGAATTATTACAAGGGGCTGATATGGTTTAAGGCTTCTAATATAAAGACCTAATTTACATCACATTGAGTTTCAATTACATGTTGAAAATGTTACTTCTTTGAGAGGCAAAATTTCCCTGATATTTGATAATACCGCCCTGTTTTTGCTGCTTTGCAGCTATGATGTAAATTAGCTTCCTTGCTAAGGAGTACAATGTGAACAAACAGCCTTTGAAAAGAGAACTGGAGCTGTAGCTGGATGCTTCCCAATTCAGATTCTGCACCTCCCCCCTGCCCCCCTCCCCCCACTGTAAAATCTGTGCAATCTCTGCTTTCTATTTATGTATTCATTTGTGTTTATATAAAGGATGAAGCTTAATGAAGTCTGTGCAGTCACAGCAGGATAAACCACTGTGAGATCAGATGTGGCCCTGTGCTGTGTCTGAGAGCAAGACCTTTGAGTGTTGTTATTCTCTTCATTGTTCCTCGATTCATCTTTATTTAATATATGGCTTATATGGTTAACACCATAATTTCAAAATACGCTGTTAGCATTTTTACTTTCTGGGGAAAATTGTGAGTTGTTGTGGTTCTTATGACAATGGAAAAATACTTAATCCAGTATGCTGGTTCTTCAGGGCTCAAATCACAAAGACCACCTTCCTTCCACTCCCCACAGCAGCTATTGTGACTGTTTCAAAGCCTAGTGTGAAATTTACCTGAATTCTTAGGGAATGCTTGCATCCTGGTGGCAGAATGTTTTTATTAGTGCTGAACAAAGATATCTCTCTTGGAACAAAGTTTTAAATACATTTTATATGTTTGTATTTATAGTTTGTTTTCCAACATGTAAACAAGGAGTATGGAGACAAAGAAAAATTATAAAATAGGAGAGAAATGTTAGCAATGTTTGCCAAGAATATCTTTGAATGCACAACAGGACTGAAGGGCTTAAAATCTAGAATGCCCTATAAAAATTGGAAAAAAAACAATCAAAGTGAATTATTCTACTTTTAGTTTCTTTTGTAACCCTGTTTTGGATATCTACAATGCACTGCAGCATTGACACCAGATAATACAATGATATCCCACTTAGTCATGGTGAAGCATGCTTGACAATCAATCAAAAATCAGCTGGAAGCAAAATCTCCTGAAGGCAGCCTAGATCTGATGGGATTTGTCCTTATTTGTGTGTACATAAGTGCAAGATATGCAAGCTTTTCACATAAATGGCATGCATGAAAAGTACACTGAGATTTAAAACATATATTGTACATTCTGCAAAATATTTGCTCTTGCATACCTCCAATTCTAAAGAAATAAACAGTCTGATAAAAATAGGATCCAGGGAGCTAATATTGGCATTGATTTTTAATTTACACAAAAGTTATTGCAAATATATATCAGTGTCAATTAAAGCAGTTTCATTGCTTACAACATATAGGAAATCAGATTCCATAGTTACATTTGCCATGTGGATGGTAGCACAGTTTCCAAGGTTCAAAGGTCACTGACAATTAGCATAAGATTTAAAATTAAATTACACTAAATATTGTTTACCATAATTGCTTGAAAATTTGACAGGAGAGTATGAATGTTTAAATATAAAGAATATATTCTGGCAGCAAACCTCAGTTGTCTTTTTCCCTAAGGTTTTCATTTTCAGATATTTAATTTTGTCTTTGGTTTCAAAGAAAATAGTTTATGTTGCACCTAGGTAACCCAACAGAGCTTATTTTACCATAAAGACAAGACTTTATGCAATGTTCATATTCTGGGAACACGACAGTGTAGATAAGATTACTAAAAAGGCAAATGTAATAATCTGGACCTGGTTAAACATTTCAATGGACAGCAGCAAAAAAAGTCAGTTTGGTCAACTGCAGGATAGTATTTGTATTTGTTAAGCTTTCTGGTCTGATTTTTCCCAATAGAAATTTTTTCGCCGAACTTCTTCTCCAATGGTATTATATTTTTAGTGTTTAAAATATATATGTATGTGAGGTGAAAGTTTACTAGATGCTTTTCCGAGGAAGAAAACATTAAAATGTGGAAGGCCTTTCTGCATGGATATAATTTTAAAGCAGGTATTATGACAGCAGAAAGTAGATTTGAAGAAGAGGCACTGCTTCAATTTTCTCCACGGATTCAATTTGGACATTTATAGAATGTTTTCTGCAGCAGTTAATGACATGACACCAGGAGCAGACACTGAGGAACCTACCCTGACTGATCTTTCCCTTGTGCCCTGATTGGCAGCCTCAGATGTGCTAAGAAGATCGGCACAGCCAGATGAATGTGGGATCTTTCCCTTTATATAGCTGTGGAAAAGAAGAGGAGTAGACTTGGGCCTATTGTTGGAAGGCATTGCTAATGCTTCTTTAAATAAGGGCAAGCTGTCAGCTGTGTTCAGAGATGTTCAGCCACTCATAGACTGTGAAAATGTTGCTTGGTGCTAATGCTCTCTTGGATTGCTGTCTCGTGTCTGAGAGACTGGGAGATGTTACAGTCCATGGTATTTCCCATGTGTTGCCGAAAGTTCCTTATGTCATTAAAAACATTAAAAAACAGGGACATGGCTGGACATTTGTTAGTTGAAAATTAACCTAAATAAAAAGCCAGCTTTCAGAAGATGGAAACCTATAGAAGTCCACTTGAATGAATTTTTCTAACCGAATTTAAGACTGTAAAAAAGTGTATTGCAAACTTTTGTTTTCGGACATACTCAAAAGTATGTCCAAACTTTTGAGAGAGACAGAAATGTCACAGAAAATGAAAACCTTAGATTTCTCTGAGTGTTTTTTATATGGGTGTTTTTTTGTAACGGGTGAAAATGTTATGACAGGTGTAATTTTTTACATATGCAAGATGTAAGAACACTTTGGTTAAAACTTAAAAAGGATAGGAATATTACATAACATAAGAAAATAGTTCTTGAACTGAAGAACAAGGCAACACAACATTGTCTGAGTTACAGTACTACATACTTCTAGGGGTATGCATAAGGAAAGCATTGGTGGATTCTGTAAGAAATAATCTACATTTTACGAACAAAGTTAGTGTTCAAGAGGCTGTGTGAAGAGCAATTCTGACATTAAGAGAACGTAGGTAAAAAAGATAACATGCTTTTAGTCCAAGTTATTATATTAACGAGAAACCAGACTGTTTTTCAACTCCTGGTTAAAGATAAAATGTGAATTATTTATGAAATAAGGTGTTTTTCTATTTCCTATACAGGAAGGAAGGATTATTTGTAGAAAGTATTCAAGAATCAGCAGTAAATGAGATTGAAGCAAAGGGGAAGTAAACTTTCAAGAAACACCATGAAATTGCAAACATGACACTATGCATGAAGATCAGTTTGAGGTAACATCAGGACTGTAGTCCAATGTTGGCAAAGATTTTTTTGTTAAAGCTATGTTGACTTTAGATGATAATTCTAAAATTACAAAACCAGGATTTTAAACTTCTGTGTATACTGATTTCTGGAAAGCAAATCAATTGCCAGTGCAGATAATAGGCATATGAATATCATATGAGTGACTTGAATTGCTAGAGCATGTCACATTAAAACTTGTGTCAAATGTGTGCGCGCCCTTTTGCTGGGTGAAAAATCAGTTTCAAAATACTTGGCACTAACACTTTACAAATTGTAGGGTAATCACTTTATGAAAGCAAATATAATGTAAGATGTTCTTATTTGTTCTCTGCATGACAGAAGATTAAGAAAAAACACATGTTGAGTCTCCAGCCTGAGGGAGACTACAATTTTACAGGTGATCAAACCTTAGAAGAAGAATGGGCTTGAGGAAACAATGCAGAGGTGTTTAAAGACTTAAAACCTAAGATGACTGAATCAGAGACTGGTGTGGGTTTTTTTTGTTGTTGGGGTTTTTTTTGCCTTTTTTTTTTTTAAATTATGATTACTGTATATTCTTTTAGCTGGGAAAGAAGTAAAGTTATTTTTTTGTTTAGATGGTAGTACTTAATCAGCATCCTCTGTGCTGTATCTCTTGAGAAACACAATTCTCAGTTGCCCTCTCTGCCCCCTTTCCTTTACTACCTCATACTTTTTTCTTTTATTATGATAAATGATTTTACTTATCAGCTCTGTTGTGAATTTTCTTTAATGACTAGAGTCAGTAGCTAGTCTGAAACTAGAAGGATGTCTTAAAGCCACACAAACGCCTAATTTTTCTCATCTGAAAACATTGAAACATACCTCTGAATAGGAAAAGTGAATGTTTATGCTGTGCTAACAGTCTTAGGAAATTTGATGGAATTTGCTATTATTGGTTGGTTGGTATTTAAAAAGCCAAAAATATATTTTTCTGTATTTGAATTTTTTATAGCAAAAACACTATATATCTTCTTGGTTTTTCTCTGAAGAATGTTTTTTAGCACAAAGGGGAAAAAAAGAACTGAATTTTACAATAGGTTTAAAAGAGTTTGAATTTCTAGAAATCCTTTTACTGTATGCACTGAAACAGCACGGAAGAATAACATTGAGGATTTAAGACCTCCAATTTTAGCCATACTTGTTTTTGAGAACTGGAAAAAATTAGTCTGCGTCTAATATACAATTAAAGTAAACAAATTCAATGTGTAATATTTATGGATTTTATTTTAAGTAAAGAAAATACAGATTCTTTAGATATTTGCTTTTGTAGGTTTACTGTTTTAGCATTGAGGCTGAAGAAAACATTTGTTTTAAAAGAAGTTTTTAACTGTAAGAAGTAAAGGATAGTAAAAAAAAAAAAGTGAAGTAGAAATGAGATGGGGTTTTTTCCCCTTTTTTTTTTTGCCTAGTGTAGCCAGAGTAATGCATTCCAAAGATCTGTTGACTCCTTGTCAACTCCTGATCTTAAAATTTTTCAGTTGATGTGACTCTTTACTGCACCAGTTCAAAATTCCTCATAAATGGCTTGCCATGTTTCAAAGATCTCTTAGAAATAGCAACTGAAATAAAGGGGAAAAAACCTTGTGTGTTTATCTTTGGGTTGCATTAAGAGCAATAACTATCTGATGTACTTCTGTTGTTGAGGGTGTTTAGAAACTGGTTTGCAATTGACAGGAATTCAGTGGTGTGAGCCATTATCAGGACATCAGGACTGTCACATTGTGAGCATTCTCAGAAGACACGTGTAAGATCAATATAGTGATTAAAAAGGGTTAAAATGAATGATGGGAACTCAGAGGATAAATTCCACTAGATCAGGCTTTGAGCAACTTGGGCTAGTGGGAGGTGTCCCTGCCTGTGGCAAGGGGGTTCATATCTTGATGATGATCTTTAAGGTCCTTTCCAACCTAGACCAGTCTATGATTCTATGCAATTAGATTTCAAACTGAACAGGAAGAGGATGATGCACCTCAGTGTTGGATATTTTGAGAATTAATGTCTCCCAAAGGCAGGAGACTCTGCAAGTAATTGTTATATCAGAAACAATTTCTGATTATTTTTGCATCTTATGGATAAGAAAAGGACTGCTGCAGTAACAAGTATTCCAGGAGTAATTTACCCAGTTGTAGAAATTTCATGGATTTAGGTCAAGCAGGGATAGCTGATCCCCATTTGTGCATATTTTGGCTTTCGGGCCTCGTGTTTGGATTTTTCGTATACTTTAGGTCGTGTAAAGTCTGAAATGAATTGGACCTTTTTGTAAAATGTGTATCAGGAGATGCATCTGTTCACCTCTGTGGACGTAAGAGACGACCTTGGGAGTTCCAGCTGCTTTGTGCTGCCCAAGGTCACGGATGAGCATCGTGGAATGTAAGCACAGCGCAATACAGCAATGGAATGACGTTGTAGGACATACAGATAAACATTAAGCAGTCCCTTTCCCAAGTATTATCTGCTCTTACAAGCCATGCCAACCCCATTTCATAGATAGGAAACCAAAGCTGTGAGAGATTAAATCTCTGTAATTCTCTGATGTAGGCCACACTTTGAGTATGCACTGCTTGAATCTAAAGCTTCAGCCAGCAGTTCTGCCTCCACCTAGGTCACAGTATGATTTGTGTTTTAGTGGCAATATTAACAGATACAGTGGCATGTTGTTAAATGCACTGTCAAAAATGCTTATTTGAATGAAACACTGCGGCTTGTTTCTCTTTCTTTCTTTTCTTCTTTCTTGAAAGCCATTCTGCTTTGGATCCCTGGCCAATTAATTAATTAATTAATGAGAGTGTCACTCTCACTATTCCTGTTTAAAGGCTAGTTAGCCATGGCCTTCTTAATACATTGAATAATGCATAGTTAGCAATGAGTTAATATATATTTACTTTAGTTTTGTTTTGTTTTTAACTGGCTTTTCCAATTTGTGGAAATGTAGAATTTGTTTCCATGGTAACTTTCAGACTTCAAGGCTTGTGGGAAGAAGACTGGTAGGTGTATGATTTAGATTATACTTGCTGGATTACACTTGTGTTTTAAATGTATTTAAATTGGAACAACGTATAGTAGTGAGATTTGGAAGACCTGACTGAAATATTTGGCTAATATCTTTTTTATTCTGACAGAGAAATAATTTCAATGAAGATTTGACTCAGGCTAGATTTGATGGGGTTTTTTTATAGTTTTGGGTTTTTTTAATGAAGAGCACTTATTAAGCAATAGTTGCATTTGTGTACAGAAATGTTATTTGCATGCTGCTATTTCAGAAAAAATCACCATTTATTTTAGGAAAACTGAACTTTTAATGAATAAATATTGAACTTGAGACTTAATTATATACATTGTATTTATTCTTATTAGTTCTATATATAAGGGGTTTATTTCTTTATTACTAATTCAGTTGTCCATATTACCAACCCCCAAATATTCTTATACCATTTCCCCTCAAGGTTAAAGTCGTGTAAAGGAAGCTTTTGAAATCTAAAAATAGGGCTGCAGGCCCACGGTGATTTTAATATTATTAAATACAAATGTGAACCTGGTTTTGATTGAGCTTAAACTGTGTTTTTTATATATTGTGAGTGTGGTTTCTATCTTCTCTTGTAAGCATTTTTAATATAAAACCCACCTAGTGGTCATCAAGGTCATGTATAAATGTATTTACAGCTGGTCTTCAAGGCAGGCTTTGGCTCATCTTCATTCAGGGAACATCTTACATCTCTAGTGTTTTAATGTTAAAAAAATGATGAGCAATTTTGAGAGATGACAGGGATTTAAGGTTCAAAAAGTTAAGGAATCCATGACGTATGTGGACTATTGGTTATTTTAATTAT
Source organism: Dicaeum eximium (assembly GCA_013396995.1). Lineage (NCBI taxonomy): Eukaryota > Metazoa > Chordata > Aves > Passeriformes > Dicaeidae > Dicaeum > Dicaeum eximium. The sequence goes on along the minus strand of VWZP01003533.1, from coordinate 107,090 downwards.
TCTTAATGTAAAGAGATTTTTCCTGACCAAACAACTTGATCAGACCCAAACATAGCAGCTGAACTGTTGCAGCAGAAGAAATGTTTGTTTTTCTGTAGCTTACTTTTCTTTGGTTAGTCTAATTTTTAATGGTTTTCTTTAGCTTTCATAAGAAAAAGCTTGTACATCTGTTTGTGGTATGGAAAACATCTATTCATAAAACTGAAAGTCTTGTGAAGAGTAAGAAAACATAACATATTAAGATTTTGGAAGAGAAGTCATTCTGCTGAGGAGGATTTGGCATTGCCTGGAGTTAATGAGTCATGCAATTTTACTTCTAAACTTGTTTGGATCCTCTCCACAGAATGTCTTTGCTTTCCCAGTTTTTTGCGGTTGTGAATTATGCGTTTAAATCTACAGAACTGATACCAAATCAGTCTACTTGCTACTGAAACATACAAGATTAGGACAACTGCTTAGATAGGATTAAGTATGCCTAATTGTACGTTTTGGTGGGTTAATCTTGGCTGGATGACAGGTGCCCACAAAAGCTGCTCTATCACTCTGCTCCTCAGCTGAACAGGGGAGAGAAATTACAGCAAAGGTTTATGGTGGAGGGAAGAACAGGGAGAGGCCACTCACCCATCGCTATCATGGCCAAAAGAGACTGGATCTCAGGAAATTAATTTATTGCCCGACAAATCAGAGTGGAATAATGAGAAGTAAAACTGAAACTAAAAACAGCTTCCCTCCACCCCTCCCTTGTTCCTCAGGCCAGCTTCATTCCTGTTACTTTATCTCCTCCACCCCAGCAGTGGAGGGGGGACAGGAGGGTGGGCTCTTCATGGCACTTCATGATATGTTTTAGTGGGCAAGGGAATATGGTGTCATATTGCCTTGGGCTTGATGATCTTGGAGATATTTCCAACCTTAATGATTCTGTAATTTTATGATTCACTGACCTTGGTATCCACAGGGCTGTTCCCCTCTCACTCTTCTCTGGCTGCAATTGCTTCTGCACAATAAATTCTTCCCCTTCTTAATCTGTTATCCCAGACATGGGGCTACTGTCAGTGAGGGGCTCAGCTTGGAGAAGGCTGGCATTGGCTCCGTCAAACACAGATACAGCTTCTGGCTGCTTCTTCCGCAGTAATGGAATTATAGAATCAACTAAGTTGGAAAAGGCCTTGGAGACCATCAGCTCCAGCCTGTGACCTAACGCCCTCATATCAACTGAACCATTGCACTGAGTGCCATGTCCAGTCTCTTTTTAAACACCTCCAGGGACAGCGACTCCACCACCTCCCTGGGCAGCCCATTTCAGTGCCCAACCACTCTTTCTGTCAACATTTTTCTTTCTGATCTCTGGCCTAAGCTTTCTCTGGCACAGCTTAAGACTGTGTTCTCTTGTCCACTTGCTGATTGCCTGGGAGAACAATAGGACGAACATAGGAAGTATGGTATGGAAGTGAATTTTGATATGATGTAATTTGGACTGAAATGTAAAAAGTCTTTAATTGGTTGAGGGTTTTTTGTTACAAGTCAGAAACATCAATGATGTTCTTTCAAGTTCTGTTCAAATTCTTTAGATTTGAGAAACAGTTATTTTTGTAAATCTGTGATGTGCCATTTTCAGGTCTCTCTTGATCTGTGTTATTTCTTCTCTGTTCCTTTCTTTTTTTCCCCTTACGTTAGATAGCATTAACTTTTAAAGCACTAGTTTCCATTTTCCATCTACATGTTCAAGTAGATGGAAAAAGCAGCTTAAAGAAAGGAATAATTGACTATTTAACAATAAATTAACTGTCAAACTTGGTTCATTTGTGCCATTTGCTTACCCTAAAAGCAAAATACACATGCAATTAAAAGAAAGGAGGCTGTGACAGAGATGGTTAGTTATAGAGATCTCCAACTTAGTTTCACATCAGTGAGTAGTATTATTTTGTGGTTATGGACAATATTGGTGGAAAATGATTTTTCAGGTGGATAGTCACGTATTAATTTACTGAACACTTAAGGGAAAGTCGGAAGTAAAAGTCTATTCTGAAGGGTTGGTTTTCTGTCGTTGGTGGGGTTTTAATGGTTGTGGGTTTTTTTGTGCTGATGTTCTATTTTTATAGACAGATTGCATTTCTGGGAGAAAGGAGGCTTCAATATAAGCAGTGGATTCTTTGAAACTGAAAAATATGAAATGTGGTAAAAGTTTCTGGGGACCTGACTGTGAATAATCAGTAGCAGGAGCTCTGCCTGTCTGTAAGACCCAGATTTGCTTCCCTGTAAGAGTCTATTGGTCCTTAGGGTCTAAAAGAAGAAAATGTTGACAGCAGTGCTTAAATCAGTGTGGTGTTTTTTACTGCAGGCATTTTTTTTACTTTGTAGAGGCATAATGGTCATGCTGTTTTATCGGTTTTTCTGCTCTTGTCATACATTTGATTTTCCAGGTGAATAGGACTTAAGGCACTTGATGGACACAACATTTGCCCAATAAATTATATAAGCAAGTTGGAATCTTCTTTGAACAATTGCAAAATGAACTCACTTTCTCCATAAAAGCTTGCTGCCAGTAAACACTTCCAGGCCATTGTTGCACAAGCAGTAATGGATCATGCTGTCCAAGTTTGTGCCGTGTTGGTGGCAGATGGCACGTAATAAACAACCCGCTGTTTGATTTCTGCATGCTTTGATTGTTTGTCCAAATGAGCAATAAGTGTAGCTAATGTTTAGGCTCCAAAATATCTTTGACTGTGAGTGGAGGATGCTTCACTTGCTCTGCTGAGGCAGATATTCTCTACTCTTTTTTTCCTGTCAGGGTTCACAAAACAATGATACCCTTGAAATAGCTGCAATATTTGGTTCTCTGACCACTTGACAGTATATTAGGTATGTGCTAATAAAGTATTCAGTGTCTCCTGTCAAGGCCAGAAGGAAGAATTAAGTCAAGGAGACTTATTTTGCCTAGTTTGCTATTTCACTCTTTTCTCCTTCTTCTTGCTTCCAATGAAGAAAAAACTTAAAATTACCCTTTATTCTTGTTCTTTCTGAAGTAATATCCAAATCTATATTTTAAAATGTCTTTGGATTATCCTGACCCATTCTTTTTCTTCTGCTTTATTCCAAAATCAACGAGCAGGGAAATTTAATTGTACTATTATTTGATTTCCAGATAAAAAATTACCTTGTAAAAGCCAATTCCAGTTGATGCTGATGTGTTTGCTTTTTGAAATATCGAACATATGAACATTTGATTGCTCAGGATCAGATTGGATGTAATTTCCTTGGCTTCTTTGATCTTTAAAGACAGCAGGAGTCTACCTTTTTGAATGGCACTTGAATATAGGATAAAAAAGGAAAAAGAAAACTAGCATGTGTGAATACTGGGGCAAATTATATCATTATATCCTGAATGACATGCCTTGGTATTACAATGCTAAGCACAACTCTCTCTGTTCTCAATAAATAGAATTATTTAATTCAAATATGTGTATGAAAATTGCCATTTGTACGATTTAAGTCATGACCATTTAACTATTATAATTGGAATTGATTGTCCAAGTCTTTGTAACTCGGTTCCATGGTAACAGTTTGGGTATTAGTGTGCTACAATAAAATTGCCATGGCTACACTGACTGAAGCCTTGATCTTAAGATGAACTTCACACGAAAATGGGGATTTACACTTGTCTAATCACAGTCATTTTCACACCCTGTTGAAATCAGTGCGCAAAACCTGGGCATGAGCAGGAAAGACTGCTACTCTGAAACACTTAAATCTTAATATCTCTGCTCTTGGGTCAGATTAAGGTGTTTTTTGGAATAGTTTTGTAAAAAGTTAAGATGTTTAGTAATGGCTAAATTGAGCGTTGAACTGGTGTTTGTGTTCGTAATAAGTAACAATTGAGAGCTAAACAGGGCAAACCTTTTTTCCTGATATGAATGAGCAAGATTTCTGAAATCCACAGTCTCCCACAGACTGTAGGTGGCCATTGACTGGGCCTCCACCACAGAAAAAGATGAGCTTCAAGTGCTTTCCCATACTGTCTTTACAGGGTGTATAGTCCTTCTCAGAGGTCTTCTCACTTTCTGATGTTCAGCCAATTTTACCCTGACCAGGAGCGTGAGAGATCAGTTAAAGATGAATGAATCTTTAAATGAGATATGAGAAAAATGACATAATTAGAATCTTACAAGAGTCTTTCAAAGTGGAACTTGTGAGGGCTCTTAAAGGAGACAGTTATTGTCTGAAACGTTGGCTTATCACTTCTTCTTAACCATCACAGGAAATCTCATATATGCTGGTGCCAGCATTTGATATAGGAAATGATATATGGTAACCCCTGAAGGTGGAAAAGGACAAAAATTTAAGCAATAATTTTTTTTATATATATATGATTAGCAATTACTGGTTAATTAAGTCAAGTTGTCTTTGCCTAGGTTAATGCAAGCACAAAGACCATGGGGTGTGAGGTACAGGAGTTAAGCTGGAGCTTTACACAGGGAAGGATTGGATGAATCCACTTCAGTGTGAAGTTGGCAATAAGATTTTTTTTGGGGGTCTTATTTGGTTTAGAACATGGCATCTGAGATATCTTATAGGTATTGGAGATCTTTTAAGACAGGAGGGAGGGATCCAGCTTTTAAGAGCGTGGTATTTCAAAAAGCCTGATTGGGCAGCCTGAGAATGAAGGGATTTGATTCCTTCAAAAGGAAAACTTTTTTTGTTTGCAGGAGAAGGACTGGTAGAAGGGCTCTGGTGTGTGTGTGTGTGTGTGTATTCCTCATTTGTGATTGTGATATTATGATGCATAATTCATTGTGGTGTTATGCAAAAATAAGTGAACTAATCATAGTCCTGAAAACTTTATAGCTGCATCAATAGTGTTTCATCAGTACTGTTGAGCCAGCTGATCCTTCTCAGGGTGAATACAGTTACTCCAAACGGAGCTACCTTCTCTGCCTACCAGTATTCTCTGTCTTTTAGGTACACTGGCCAGGTATGGGTATACTTTTGCATAGTGTACACTGGCATGACGATTGCACGTTCTTGACAATGAGAAAAAGATCTTGTCATGACAATAATGGTTGAAACTATTGAGCTGAAGAAAGATTTTCCCATCACATCATGTGAAGACCTTGTTTTCTGGTGAGAGAAACTCGTAAGAGGTTATACATATGTTTCAGAAAATGGATTTCATTCCTGTTTCCTCACCATTTAATTCTAATGCAAGAATCCTACAAGTTTTATTTGACTGAAATAATATCCTTTTAATTTAATCTCTGCAATTTATGAGCTTGTTAACCAGATTTACTTTTCTGAAAATTTCCCATTTGACTCAAGTCAGAGTCGCCATTTGAACTAATGGTATTGCATATGAAATAACACATTTAGATGTCCCAAATGCCTCAGAAGCTTTATTTTTAAGTGACTTGTTAGCAGAATGTCTTGTTAGCTGGTGTAGAGTTGCTTGTAATACTTTTAGATTTCCTGTCGAGTTATAGCTTATACCATTAATAACATGTAGAAGAATGCAAAAAAAATTGAAGTTATTTCAGAAGTAGTTGGTGAAGTGATGAGAAGCTGATAACAATTGTCACTGTTTCCCAATTGAAGAAAAGTTTCTTTAAAACCCTGGTTTTTCATCATTATCTGGAAAACACTATTGTCTTTGAGGCATCAAAATAAATCTTTCTGTGTATCAACACAACAAAGTGCTTGCCAGGAGTAACAGCAGGTCAAGACATTAACTGCAAATAAGAGGGAATATTTAAATCTTTGCAAGTAAAAGCCCCCTACACTCTTTACAACATTAAGTGAGACTGTGCATGGTGTTAAATCTCACTGACATATTATTTTGAAGTCTAAATTAAGTGATTTTCTCTGTTCAAGTATTAGGCTGCTGTTTATTCAAAAAGGCTGAAACCTTTCTTGATTGCAGGCTTCTGCTGTGCAAGTGCATCAAATCAGAGATCAAACTATGCTTTTCCCTTTGCTGGGATGCCATCCTGCAAATCCTTACGCTTAGATCACAGGAAAGTGAAGAGGGAGTCTGCTACACCTGAAAGCTTCTCATGGGGTTTGGTAACCATCACCAGTCTTTGCTGGCTGAACAGAGCTCATGTGGCCTTTACTGACTGAATTCCTTTTCCCAGTTCAAGGGGTAAGAACACAGATTAATGCAAGAGAAAGAATTTTTTTTTGGAAAGACATTCAGCTAGGTGTCCCATAAACAGGGATCCTTCCACTTTCATGTTGAGAGCTGAGATGAATATCTACCCATCTGGTTAACTTTAACTTTGGAAGATTATGTTTGGGTCTAATTATTCTATCTATCTTCTCCAAAGCCAAATTAAATTTATGCAGCCAGATATACTTTGTTAACTCAAGGCCTTTTTACTATTTTGGTCTAGCTGATCAAAACTAATAGGAAGAATTCAATGAAAGGCTGACCTGGACCTTCCAAAGTCAAGCATTCCTTATCTCTCTATCACAAGTTATAAGCATTTTGGAGAGAGGAGGGAGGATTCCTTTTGAAGCAAGAGGAAACAATTTGTCAAGATGATTTCCAGAAGTCCTCTTAGTTTAGCAAAACAGTTTGACAACAGCAAGGTCAGTAGCAGTGCCTTGCCAAGTGGCTTTGCATCTACTATGGTTGAAAATGAATGACAAATTATGGAAATTAGTAATGCAAAACCTGATGTCTATTTCTCCTCAAGATAAGATTGGATGTGAATATAGAATGCAAAGCTAGCTCAAGCTGAATATAAACATGCAAATGTTTAGTTTAGAAAGAGAAGCAACACGAAAGTTTAGTAAGGAATGGAAAATCAAGCATTGCTTCGTATCATTCTGTATAGTACATTTATAAATATTCCATTCATATTTGTGAATGTAAACACTTTCAGTGCTGGATCATTTTACAGTGATTTTCTTTTAAAATTTTTGTCCTTTATTTTTTCAGTACTTCAAACCTTGTCAGTAAATTTTTTCAAATAACAGGTTTGACAACTCAATTTTCCTGATTTACTTTAAGAACTTTGAAATCACCAAAGTGTGTTTATTATTCCTGTGTTTGTTTTGACCCATATTTTAGTTGCCAAAATGCAAGCAGATTCACAGTCTTAGTTACATTTCAACACAGTAATTGCTAAATCATTTAGGAAGGAGGAAATAAAAAAGTCCCATAAGCAGTTGTTATTATGCATGTGTATTTTTAATATCTGATTTTCAGCATAACCCTAGATTACAATGTAGGTTAAATTTCCCTTGCTGATTTGTAAGTATAATGTAAACTCTAGGCTCAGCTAATGATATTGCAATATAAAAGTGTTCTGTTGCAAAGTAAAGACCTTGCTTAGCACTGCAAAGCTCTGGGTTCATTTCAATGTGATCATTCAGGCGCTATGGAGGGATTATGCTTTTATTGTATTTTGTTTCATGAATACATGAATGAATAATAAGTTCAACAAACAAGAGTTCCCTACTGGCTATCTCAAAGAAACCATTTTGCAACATGTTATGAATTTCAATCAATCATCCTCAACAGTCCTTGTCCTGCTGAGGCCTGTGCATTAACAAAGTCAGCATTTTGGAGCTATTGTAAATAGCTTGAGATTTGATCAGAATGTCCAAGATCAGGAAGTTGAAAGGGAGTGCTAGAGAGGAAGCATCCTGTGTATATTGCATATTTTTTGTACCTACCTTTCCAGGCTTTACAAGCATTGATTGTGTTGTAGATGCATGCCCAGGACACTTGCTTCTTTTGTGCAACTTCACTTTCAGTGAGCTCTTTCCCTTAAGAAAGAACGAAAAAAGTAATGGTAAACCACAAATACATATAAATGCATACACATACATGTAAGCTGGTGATTCAGAAAAAGCAGGATGAAAATGCACAAGAATGTGGACTGTGTTTAAAAGAGTACTCTTTTATTCCATCTGTCTGGAAATTTATACGGTAAGGGTAAAATACTAATTAATTTAAATTGTGATAGGAAGAATAAGAACATTGATAAGAAAATCAGAGCTTTGCAATATTTGCATGTAGGATGGCATCAGTATTGAATTATCAATATCTGATTTGTTTATGTCTTTTACAATAACTAGTAAAAATAAATAACACAGTACATGATAACACAGTACAATGTATGCCTTATTCCTGGGGCTAAGTCCTGTGGATGCATCAATTAAGAATTAAAAAAAAACCTCAACAAAATATTTATAAGATTTCTGAAAGGAGAGATGGGGGATAAACAAAGATCCATTCTGATGGAATCCACAGTCCAGTATGATGCATACTTCATCCCATCTCTTTTTCTGAGAAGGACAAAGATTTCCTCTCTATTAATTCTCTACACTTCTCCCCACCTTTCCTTTCTCAGGTTGTTACTGAAGTATCTTTCTTGGTTTTTGCTGTTATTTTATAAAAACAAAATCTACTTATGCACCATAATTTTGCTTAAAATATATGTTTACAAACTTTTGTAGCTATTCTTAAAAAAAACCCCATGCCATGTCAGTACCAGGCTGTAACTCTGCAAGTTGAAAATGATGGCTTACCCTTTACACTTGCCAGAGACAAATAGTTATGCTAACAAGTAGTTATTTGACAGCTTGCTGCTGTTTACAGGTTGTTTGTTCTCCTCAGCTGGTATGTATTGCTCTTGTGTAATCTCTTTCTTCTTTCGCAGAAGTGACTGCGGGGCACAGATCTGTTCTTTCAACACTTTTATAGAATCGTAGAATACTTTAATTTGGAAAAGAATTTGGAAAAGATCATCAAGCCCAGTGGTCAACCCAGCACTGCCAAGTCCAACACTAAACTATGTCTCTAAGTGCCACATTTACATGTCTTCTAAATTGCCTCCAGAGATGATGACTCCCTGGACAGATTTTTGAAGGGCTTGAGATCCCTTTCAGTGAAGAAATATTTTTCCTAATATGTAGTCTAAACCTACCCTGGGAAAACTTGAGGCTGTTTCCTCTTGTCCTGTCACCTGTTATTTGGGAAATGTGGCTGACCTCCACCTTGCTACAGCCTCCTTCCAGGCAGCTGTAGAGAGCAGAAGCTTCACCAGCTCTGCTGCTCTGTTGCCCTCTGGATTCGCTCGAACACCTGAATGTCTTTCTTGTCACAAGGGGCCCAGAACTGAGCACGGCTCTGTCTTGAGGTGTGGCCTCACCAGTGCTGAGTTCAGGGGGACAGTCACTGCCCTTGTCCTGCTGGCCACACTGTTGCTGATAGAGGCCAGGATGCTATGGGCCTTCCGGGCCACCTGGGCACAGCTGGCTCATGTTCAGCCACTGTTGACCAGCACCCCCAGATCACTTTCCCCCAAGCAGCTTTTCAGCCACTCTGAGCACTGCCTGGGGTTTTGTGACCCAGGTGCAGGATCTGGTATTTTGCCCTATTGAACTTCATCCACTTGCCCTCAGACATCAATCCAGCCTGTCCAGATTCCCCTGAAGAATCTTCCTGCCCTCCAGGAGATCAACCTTCCATCCCAACCTACTGTCACCTGCAAAGCGCCAGAGAGGGCACTCCATCCTCTCATCCAGATCATGGATAAAGATATTTAAAGTGAAGTCAAAGGATAAAGTGAAGTCAAAGGAATCAGCAAAGCCCAAGTATACACAGCCTATCATCCACAGCCTTTCTGTCATCCACTAAATAAGTCACCTTGTGATAGAGGGAGATGAATTTGGTCAGTCATGACCCACCTTTCATAAACCCCTGCTGGCTTATTCTGATCCTCTGGTTGTCCTGTGTGTGCTGCATAATGGTACTCAGGGTGTCTGCTCCAGCATCTTCCCCAGCCCTGAGGTCAGGCTGACAGGCCAGACCTTCTGGTCTGACTCTCCTTGTGGATGGAGGTCATGTTTGCTGACCTCCAGTGACTGGGCGCTCCCCTCTCAAAGTGTCTTGGCAAGCACCTCCTCCAGCTACATCGGTGCCCCGTAAGCAGAAGAGGTCACTTAAACTGGATGGTGAAAATGCTGACTTTGTTTATAGGCTGTATAACACTTGTGTATGAATGCCAAAAATGGAACTTCTCTTTAAGACTGTCTTGCCTTTATAAATACTAATCTAAGCGCTACTGACAATACTTTTGTTTATATTTAAGAAGTAAACTGGGAGGATGGCCTTAAGATCTAGTTCTAAAATTTTGGTTCAAGGGTGTAAATGCTGGTAGCTTTTTGAGTTCTTTTGTCTCATCTTCGAAAAATGTGGGTGTTTGCATGGAAATGGCCTGGCAGATAAAGTGTGTAAATCCATTATTTTGGATGTTCATGTTTGGACTTGCACGGAAGTATTTGCAAAGTGGTCCTTACAGGTGATACAGTCACGTTGTCTGAATAATGAGTAGTGTGTTTGTCCTTCTGATATGGCTTCTGTTCTTTTTTTCTTGCTTATGTTGTAGAATTGATGTTTTGGTACCTACTTGGCTGAGAGCATTATGGAATCGTGAAACAAACATCATTTACTGATACATTGACTAATTTTTTCTTGTCAAAATTGTCAAATCTCTTCAAAGTGATTGTCACCACCTCTTTGGCACTCTTCCATATACAGTCACTGTTCACATAAATGGTGTCAGATTATGCTTTTTTTTAACCTCTGCCATTTAACTCCAAAAGGACTACTTTGTCTTAATTAGTGATCTAGTCAGTTTTATAGGTTGGCCTAATTTCATTTTCTCATTAAGTTTGTCACCTGTATCACTCCCCTTATCTGTAAAAATAAGGGGAAAACCCCCTTATATTCTTTAAAATTTTGGGAACTGTTTGCAATCTTATTGTTATCTTTTTTGCAATATGTTGACCAAAACAGGTAAATTTTATCCACTGCAGTCTTGTTAATGCCAGAACACATTAATCGCTGTAATATGATTTTCTTCAAAGGATGTCCTTCCCTTCGGTCATTTCTTAGCCTTGGTTACTGATTGTTGTGGTTTGAAATAGGAGGTATTTCAGGGAAGTGATATAAATTTTTTCGTAATGGACAGTCTGTGGAACCACTGGGACGTTGGACACGCCTCTGTGGAAAACACACGTTAGAGATGAAAATCCAGGGAAAGCCCTCTTTTCCTTTCTGGTCAGGAATCAGGTGACAGGCCCAGTCCAGCCCCCTGCCATCGGCCAGGCTGGGCCAGGCAGAGCTGGCTGACCTAAGCAGATGTTGAAGTAGTTGTGATCCCATGAGAAGCTTGAATAGAGAAAGGGAGAAGAGAGAATGAGACCCTGTGCTACCAGGAGAGAAGAAGAAGATCTCTGTTCTCAGGGGTGAAGATAATTTTTTGAGATAGATAATGAGAACCTTTGTTCTTTTGAACAGCTCATCTTTAAACAAGTAACTCCAAAGTTGAACCTGGCCCATAAACAAGCTGTGAGAGGCTTGTGGAAGTGGGAGAGGCTTCATGGTGGCAGGTTTGCTTTTTTTTTCCTGAGTGGTTGCTATTTCATGGGGACATTGAGAGCCATGAGAGAACTGGGTTGTCACTAGTGAGTGCAACACGAACAGCAGAGAGACCACCACACTGGACCAGGGAAGGCGGANCTGGAAATTTTAGGGTTTGTTGCTTTACATTGACAGTGGGAAATGAATGCTTGTGGGGGGGAGGAGAAGTGTTCAGAAGGGTTTGTTTTGATTTTTACTACTTTTTTTTCTTTTTAGCTACTGTTAATAAAACTTTTCTTTAAACCCTTTTAAAGTTTTGAGCCTGCTTTTCTTTCTCCTAATTCTGTCTTCCTATCTCACAGCAGGAAGAGGGTGCATTGATTAGGAAAATTTCAAAACTGATGAAATCTAAAATTGGTGAACCAAAACCACTACACTGATAAACTCCTTTGTTCAGAAATAATGCAGAAAAAGCATTTCTTCCCACTAGAGGACAAAGATGATATATGCTCCTAGGTGATAAACATAGGTATTACAGAAAACTGCATGCATGGTTGAGAATTTATTAGTGATATCTAATCTGAACCTCTTCTGGGAGTAGGTTTAAAATAATTTAAACAAGAAATGGTTTAAAATAATTATTTCTTGTCTTGTCACTATATGCCCTTGCCAAAGATCTCTCCCCATCTTTTCTGCAAGTTCTCTTCTGGAAGGCCACAGTTTGGTCACCCTGAAGCTGTCTCTTCTCCAGGCTGAACAATCTCTGTTCGCTCAGTCTTTCCTCATAGCAGAAGTGCTCCATCCCTCTAATCATCTTCCTGGCCCTCCTCTGGAGTCACTCAAACAGGTCAATGTCCTTCCTGTGCTGGGGACCCCAGAACTCTACATAGCACTCCAGGAGGGGTCTCACCAGAGCAGAGCAGAGGGGCAGAATCCCCTCCCTCCCCTGCTGCCCATGTGAGTGCCCATGTCCAGCCTGTCACCCACAGCACCCCCTAATCCTTCTCAATAGGACAGTATGTTGGCCTTGTTAAGCTACATGAAGTTCCCATGGAGCCACTTCTTTTCCAGGTCCCTCTGGACGACATCTTTTCCTGCAGGAGTGCTGAAGGAACCACACAGCTTTTTGTCATCTGCAAATTTGCTGAGAGTGCATTTGATCCTTTCATCTATGTCATTGATGAAGATGTTAAATGACACTGGTCCCAGTACAGATCCCTGAGGGCACCCCTTGCCACTGACATCCACTGGGACTCTGAGCCATTGACACTGCCCTCTGGATGTGACCATCTACCCAAGTCTCCCAGGGTATCCCATTGACTGTCTCCTTGAAGAGATGGAAGTTTGCTTTGCTCAAGTTCAGGGACATATCTTTATTTGACCTATAAGCTTGAGGACTGCAAATCCCACCTGTCTTCACTGCAGGCCAGGCTGTCTCCAATCTTGATGTCCCCAGTTAGCTCATTTACACTGCTGACCCATAGATCTAGAAACGCATTCCTTTTGCTAGGGCTGTGTACTCCATGACCTAAGGATGTACCTTCCATGCTTTCCAGGAGTCTCCTGGACTGCCCTAGACCTTGCCATGGTAATGTGTCAGTACCTTATGTAAAACTAGGACAAAACTATTGTGCTGTGCAAAGGGAGCTGCTGTACTGAAGAGCTCACAGCCTTGTGGGTATGCCATTGAATGGATTAAGAGCATTAGGGTTCTATGGAGAAGGAAGGAGCTGAGAAAAAAAGGAGAATAAATGACTCTCAGAAAGAAATCTGTAATAAAATTGTTTAAACTGGAGAAAGATCTTCCTGAATAAGGTAATCTCACAACCTAAATATCCCTCAAAGTGTTTTTCCTTAGAAAAAGGAACCAGTTACTTCTTGGCAATAGGCTCCCCATTTAACCACTTGATATAACAAATGCTTCTGGATAATGCCCTGGTGGAATCATGCAGATGACTCCTTTTTCCAAGGTGCATAGGGTATACTGTACTAATTTACTAGCATGAAGTAAGTTAGATAGAAATACCTTTGTGCACTGATCCTTTTTGAACTCATCTTCAAGTTCAATGAATTACATATTTGTTTGTTTTGGTGGCTTGAGAAATCCATCTATTCTTTTTCATATCTGAAATGGTTCATACTAAAGCTTTCATAATACCCTTCAGTTTCTGTGTTAAATTGATGTTTAAATTGGAATGAAACTAGGAATCTTGGCAGTTTAGATAATTTACTTCATCTGGTGGCCAGCTATGTTAACAATCACATCATATACCAGCATTTGCATTAGATGAAAGAAGTCCCCGGGGCACTAGAACTGCATTTTAGAAGCAGAGTGAAAACACAGTTATAGTCTTTGTTTCATTGTTTTATTCTGTAAAATGGAAAATTATTTTAACTGGAATTTTTAAGTGTTAAACGTGTAATGTAAAAATTACGTTGAGGGCTAATTTGGGTGTATTTGCCTTGGAAGCTGAATGACAATTGATCAGTATTCTGGACAGGAAGTGTTCAGCACAATGTCAGCAAATTATGTCTTTTTATTCTGATGTATCAAGCACTTGGAGGAAATAGTATATTGTTAGCATATGAATAACATCAAAGCCCCACATTGCAAGATGCATTTCAGTCTTCTGAAATAAAATGCATGGCCTCCCCCTTATTTATTTAAGTGCCTCCCCTTGTAATATAGTGTGTGCTTGAACCTGAAAGCTATTTCTTGTCAAACATGGAAAAACTGAATTTCAGGTTTCAATTGCTGGTGCATGACTGCACATTCCATCACTTGGCAAAAAAATTTGTAATATCATATTAGCTTCCTGCTTGAAGAGTAAAATGTGTTTGATTAAAAATAAGGTTCTTGTGGGAAAACTGTCTGTGAGTGTTTTTTTTTTTCTTGTTGTTTTTTTTCTTTTTTTTTAGGAGCAATTCTCGAAGAATGCATTTACTTCATCTGTATTTCCTTGATCCTAATAGTGATTGTAACTTCCCTGTATGAAAAGTATGAATTTACAGTACATTACATCTGAGGTTATTCTGGTTTTACCTTTGCTTGTCTCTTGTGATTACCTTTCTTAAATTAAATCAAATTAAGAAAATAACCAGAAGTAAATCCCAGAGGTTTACTGAACTGCTGTTCTTAAGGAATATGCTTGTCCTTCTTTTATTGTCCTCTAATAAAGACAAGCAAGCGCTCTTTTACCTTACTGTGCACCTGAAGAAATTCTTCTAACTTGAAAATCTCAGCTATAATGTGACTGTGGGATGAGTGCTTGTTTGACAGACTCTCACAGATAAAGAATTTTCAAACACTTAAACTATTTAGTCCATAGTTTAAAAGCTATAGGTAAGAAAGTTTATTTTCAGTAACCATCAGCTACTTATTTACAGATATGTTTGGTTTGTGAAAATTTCACTAATTTTCCATGGTAACTTTGTTTACTGGCAGCATAGAAAAGCCCTTGTAATTGAGGGTCAGTATAAATTAAATTAAAAATATTTAACACTAGCTTGAGACTGGTAGAAATTGGAGGCTCCTCACTGATTAGGAAATTTTCAGTATTCTGAATCTATTCCTGTTCACATCAATTATGTGTCTTGCTGTGATAACTTTGTGTATCAAATTGATTTTGGCTTCTCTGCTTTTTTAACATCGGTTACTACACATTCCCTCTCATTTTAATTACACTTTTAAAAATAGCAACATTATGTATTTCATAATTCCCTTTGCACTTTTTATTGCTAAAAAGCTTGAAAACCATCGCACCTGAAAAAGCTGTCTTACTACTATGCAACATTTCCAGCACTAGAGGTTCTGGCTAGGTCCTGCTTTGCTGCCCTTGCTTAGCAATGCTCTGATCCACCAGAAACACTTGAGTTCAGGTTTCACTTTGGGCCCATGAAGAAGAGCACTACTGAAGTCAGGGGGACTGCAAGCATTTAAGTGCTTTGATGGACAGGGGAAAACGATGTCCTTTACTTAAAATGACAATACAGATGAAAGAACATGTGGATTGATTTGTAACGTGATTACTAAACATGGTGTTGCATACTCTCTAATTACCAATTTGAAACACTACTCACATACCTAGGAAATACTTATTAAATGAATATTTTGAATAATTATAGGTTTTTTCCTAAAACTGTTACTGCATGATGCACATTTTAAGCTTACAGCTAGACACTCGTAAAACTAAACAACTGAAGTTGTCTTCCACGAAGTGTAGAGTTCTTGTTTCATGCAAGGCAAAGAGAGGGAAAGAAAGAAAATTAAACATGGAAAATCCATCAATTTGCTGTCCACACATGCCTTGCTTTAAAATAAAGTTTTAACTGGCGCTTTTGTTTTCCCAAGTATTTCTCCATCACTTAACTGATGAAGATATAATAAACCACTTTTATTTTTTAAAGAGGACACTTGGGAAAAATAGTTCCTTGAAATGAATATATAATTTTAAAGGGTGAATCAGCCAATAGTGTGATGACTGCATATTTGAGATTATTTCTGGTCTTGCTGCAGTTAAACATGTGCTGAAGATTTAAAGACATCCCAGGTGGTCTAAAACTCTTACCACCCAGTCTGACTTTGGTTTTAGTATACTATAAATAAGTGTCAGAAACCACACATTGTTATTAAGCAGCACTGCAGTAACTCTTAGAACTGGCAATAACTGAATAAATCAGTGGAAATGGTGTGTTAAAATGAATGAAAATAAGGCTAATAGACTTGTGCTTTTAACAGAATAAGTCCCCATCACAGAAGCCCAGCTCTACTCTATACGTCATTTGTTTAGGGAAGGGGTGATTAAAGATTATACTAACTGACTGTCAAGTATGTATGAAAGCAACATATGAAAATACACAAGATAAAGTCCTCTTTAGAATTAGAAACATATAAAATTATTTGCATTGACTTCCAGATCATCACAATTGTGGCAAAGGCCACTGCAAGAAATGTGCAGGTATTTTCAAGATGATCTTGAAAAATGTTAGAGTTTTGGCTTTAAAAGGGTTATAAGCTGCTAAATACTTACTTTTCCTAATAGATCCCAGTCCTGGAAACACCTGTGCTAAAGAGATTTGTGCTGATCTCCTGTGAGAATTGGCAGAACACTCCAACACTTGCTGAATAAAACTGGGATGAAAATCTTTCCAATTAATTCTTAAGGCAATTTCTTTGAGGTGTAATGCAACAATTCTACCCTCATAGCATTTGCTAAATGGAAATAGAAAAAATACTGCAATTGAGTTACTGATATTGTGAATGAAGCAGGATGAAAAGGGAACTAAGGACTTTATTTGTCCACAGAAAAAATACGAATAATGGTACAGATTCCATTATGCATGTTTATTATATGTCAAAGATAACTGGAGGAAGAGTTAAGGATTCGGAAAGGTACATAGGGTTACCAAGAGCATGTACACTTTTTGGATGGAAATACTTATTTGTGCTAAAACTTTACAGAAGAAAAGGAGATGAAAATATTTTTACTGAGTTTGGAGACAAGTTTCTGTTTACCGTTTGTTTAAACCCCCAAGTACGAAGCTGAAGGGAAGGGGAAATAGGAGCAGACAACAAAGATAAGGATGAGTTCTTACTACCCCAGTTTGTGTAACCACATTCTAGACTCCTCCTCCCTCAGTGCTCACTTGTTCGCTCAGAGGGAGAAGAGTTTTTCTTAAATTCTGTTGAGAATGTGGAAAACCTGAAGGAGAATGTGAAACAACCATGTTAAGCCTGTTGGTGTGGAGTACCTAACAATCACCCCAAGGATTCTGTATTTGTTGCAGTCATTCATAAGATCTTTGAACTATTCTTTCTGTTGGTTCCTGTTATTTGAACCAGCAGGAGACTGAAAAGGACGAGACTAAAACTTACTGATGTGTTCAGAGGGATGCAATCCTGTGAATTCTGTTTCCTGCTGACATAAAGAAAAGGAAGAGAAGAGCAGAGTAGCAGTACAATATATCATGATGGTATCAAACCTCATGATGGTTTGTTTGATCACCTTTTAAAGGATCTGTAATTTTAACATTATTGTGATCCTTTCTGTAGGTCAGTGGAAGAGGACTTCTGTCCTTGCTCCTGCCCTTCTTATCCTTCACTGTTATCCAAAGGCAATGTATTTTTGGGGGGAATGAAGCTAATGAATGCAAAGCTCTAACAGGGAAAAAAGTAGAGAGAAGTTGGGAAGAGAATAAATTAGAAAATCTCCACAGTGAAACATAAAAATACTCAAAGGTTTCTTCCTTGCCATTATATTACAGTCAAAAATTATATTGCTTGTGATGAAAGATCTGAGTAGGCTGCAAGCCTACTCAGATCCAGCTACATGGGCCTAGGCAAAATGAAAAACACAGACTTTTTCTACAGTGTTACAATAATTTAATCTGAAATTATTCTTTACAGTAAAGTGCATCAAAATTGGTACTTATTAAATGAGTTTCCTTTAGATCCCAAGTATGGCCTTTTCATTACTTCAATTTGACTGTATTCATGTCAAAAACCTAAACAAAGGGCCATGAAGGAAAGCAACACTGAATCACTAGCTCACTTAATTCTTGGCAGTTTACTGTTGTCTCATATATATTGTAATCTTGGGTCTCAGCCTTGCACAGAAAGCATAAACATTTTCTCTGTATAATTTTCAGGTGTACTAGATATTTCAGGGCAGGGAAATTTAATTCCCAAATTGTTAATATTTCCTTATCGTCACGAAATCACTATGACAGACAAGGTCAAGTGTATAGGAAAAAGATTCAATACTGTAAAATTGTAATTATTCTAAAGACTGGTTTTGGCTTCACTGTATGTACTTATGAATAAAAATAATACTCAGGGAACCTTAAACTCATTGTACCTCTGCTGGTGCTGAACTTTGCTTATGCCAAAGCATAACTCGATGTGGCCATATCAAGATATATTTCAAGTTTTGTGATAGTCATAAGGTATCTGTTCTTTGTATAGCATTTGATAAAAGCATTTAGCTGGGTTAGTTCTGGGTAAACATTTAGCTGGATAAGTTCTTCCTGTGATTCTTACTTGTGTGCTTGCACAACTGTTTCTCAGCGAGAAATGTTATATATGCAACAGAAATCTGAATTTCAACTTGCATACTCTATCTGCAAATCATGATTTGATTGAACAGAATTTGCTCCATCTGTAACTACTGTCTGCATTTTATTTCTGCTACTGGTGTGTGAACTACATGTTTTCTAGTAGAATCAATCAGTAATGGGACAAATGGGAGTAAAATATGTCTTGTGATCTTTCCCTGTCAGTCAGTCCTGTGTACTAGTAATATGATGTTTGTTGGTACATATAATTTGCAATTCTCATGTGGCCTTTTATAAGCTTATTAGAATTATAGGAATATTCAGGTAAGTTGATTTTTAGAAAGTATTTTAAAAGGAGGTCATATTGCTTTGCAGGTAATTAAACTGGTGTAATAATTTACCTTTTTATTCCCTTTGAACTCTTCTGTTGATATTTATTTCTCACATGCACCAGTATGGAGCTGATGGTGTACTGTCTTGTAGAACTAAAAATATAGGGTTGCTTTTATCCTGAAGAGAAAGTGGAAATAATTTTCCTTAGATATCAGGTGTTTTAGTGCTAACTACAGTCTAAGGAGTAGTGACTTTTTTCTTTTTCCTACCAGATTTCTTTAATGGAGTTTGCTATTGATAGCTAATAGTGGGTTTTTTTGTTTGTTTGGAAGCTTTCTGTGGGTTTTTCGGTTGTTTGGTTTGGTTTTTTTTATTGTTGCTGTTTTGTTTTGTTTTGTTTTAGTTTTTGCTGGACTAAATTACTGTATTACTAAATCATTAAGGCTGGATCCCATAGTCATGGGCTTACTGATTTGTGTATGTGTGTTAACAAACAGAAAATGTTAATCAATTACAGAAATTGGTTTGATGACCTATTGGTTGCTTTTCTGATAAATGACTTTCAGAAGGGTGATTTTGACCACTGGATAACATGGCAAGTATATTTTGATATACTTGACATCTTTTTCTTTTAAATCTGCTTAAAAATTTTGAGGGAAGTGACTCAGTGACCATAAATTTTGGAAGGGGTAAGAAGAAGTGTTGCTGAAATAACAGTAAAAGGTCTATGTGTCAGGTGACTCACATCACTATGTATGATGAAGTAGCTGTGCACTGGATTTTATTGCATGCAATATTCTATGAAAAGTGCACCAGTAAAAAAGAGCCCTACTCTGTCAGTTAAGGTATATATTTCACAACTGGTAACACATACAAAATGCAGGAGCTCAAATATTACAGCGTGGAAATTAATATGTATTGGTGATCTTCAGACAATGGTGGTACTGTGTCTCCGAAAAGTCTGGAGTTTCTGCTGTGAGCTTCCATAAAGCTTATTGGTCTTTCAGGCAGCATGTCCATAAATCAGTGAGGTTTGAATAGTGCTGCCCTCTTGAACACCTCCTTATTTGCCTTGAGAAAATTCTGTAGCATTTTAAACATCACTTTATGACACTGTAAGTAATGCCTGCTCTAGAAACACTTGGAAGAGCCATTAAAGTTAAGGGTCTATCAGCATTTCATTATAAAGCTTGATTTCAAGGGGTTTATAACTCAGCCATTTGAAAATGTATTTGACTGAAACTTGTTATGTGACTTACTGTGTTTTTTTTAGTGTTGGACATATTATTTCAGGTGGTCTTTTTACTTGTGGGAGGAGGAGAGGGCGAAGATTGTAGGTATAAGTAATTTTTCCTACAGACGAGTATTTTTCTTACAGAAAACAACCTTTAAATATAGATATTTTATTTCCATCCAAAATGTCTTTCTGATAATGTACTTTGAAAGATCTTGTCATGTCATGTGAGCTTGCATGTACCATACTCTATATGTGTGTCCTTAATGAATATGAAACTTCTTTTCAAAGAGAATTTTAGGAGATCTTATTTCTTGCTTTTGGCTTCAGCAAGTGGTATTATGTGCTTTGTGTAATGGAACACTAGATTGAACTTCTAAGTTGATGACTTCTGAGTCATCATCTTATAATGGTTTTATTTATAAACACCACTGTTGTTTTTTTAAAAAAAATCTATCAAACAACATCTTTATTGGCTGCCAAGTACCTCGGCGTTGTACTTTGTTCACTACCCATCTGATTCTTAGCAGGAGATTGAAGGATGACATTTGAAATACACAAGCTGAGTTTTTTTGAGCACAACAGATCAGAAGCAACTTTTTGAAGAAATTGGTTTATAGAATTTTATGAAATCAAACAAAAAGGAATGTGACTTTTCCTACTGCTAATTTATAGAGTTTATATAAAGGTAATACATACCTTTTTGAGAAGACATGCAAAATGGAATAGTGGAAGAAACAGCTTTGTCCTGAGGTGCTGGTAAACATTCTAAATTTTAGACATAAAACAGCACTTGAAATTCACCAGTAAACTTACTGAGGGTGGTTGTTAGTCCAAGATGTAAGCACAATACACCTTCAGCAGAAAACACTGCTATGTGAGTAGGCTATAAACTGTATATGCCATTTTCAGTGTCAAAATTATCTGGAAATCTGATGAAGAGTAGTACAAAAAGTCATGATATGGGGATTCCTCACCTGAAGCATAAAGAAAATTTTTCTTCTTAATAAGATATTTAGTTGTACTGTTACTTATGACTTCATGTTCTTCATTATGATATGTTGAGAAATGACCCTGATTATGCATGAGTGGGAAGCCATCTTTTTTTTAGTTTGGTGAAAGTTGATCTAGAAGTCTTTTAACATTCACTCTCTCTTTTCATTTGCTCTTTACACTTAAAATCTGAGTAATTGCAGCTCAAAGCAGACGTTTGATCTTTATGCATGAAAGTGAATTACTTAAAGTTTGCTACAAGGATTTTGCATTCCCTAATGGGAGCAAAAGGAACGTGAAGGGAAGGGGTGACTTAAGTTGATCTGAATTTGTGTTTGAATTCAGTCAGCTGGCTGCAGAGCTGTAATTCACGCAACAACATTTTGCCTTGTTTTGGCTTCCATCTTCATCTTGCAAATTCAAAGATTAGGGATAGGCTTCAGTACATGTTATGTCTAACATCAGCATTTGTAGGGAGTATCTGCTAAACAGGAACGTAGGCAGTCTGCAGATCAGATGGGACCCCATTCTGGATTGAGAAGATTCATTTTCTCCTTTGTGCAGCATCAGAAGGTAAAGATCCAGCACAAAATGAGACAGATGTGTGGGTAGATGCATGTGTACATGTTTATATGTATTTCTAGGTAGTATAGAGCTATATTATGCATAGTGTAAATATGTCTAGCTTGTATAATGCAAGTTTTTGAGTATCTTAGCTCCTTTCTTGCTAAGCTATTTTTACAGATGACTGTGACCATTTATCCATTCATTTAACTTTGCACTCAGCACCCAAAGAGGTTGAAAACAGAAGGTTAGAGATTCCTTACAGGTTGGAGATTGCTTGTGTTTT
The DNA here is from genome assembly GCA_013396995.1 of Dicaeum eximium. Lineage (NCBI taxonomy): Eukaryota > Metazoa > Chordata > Aves > Passeriformes > Dicaeidae > Dicaeum > Dicaeum eximium. The sequence goes on along the minus strand of VWZP01003533.1, from coordinate 85,256 downwards.
TCTGTATTGGTCTTATATTTTTGGCAGTCCAACTAAAATCAACTCGAGTTTTCTCGTTCACCTGTTGTATCTAGCTGTAATGTTGTATCATGCATTGGTTACAGAGATTATCACGGCTATAGAACAAGGGCACCAGCTCTCTACTTGTCCCCTAGCCCTGCCCAGAGTCCTGTCTGTTTATAGACAGGCTTTCAGTGTTCATGGCCTGTGGTGTTTCTGCACTGCACACTCTACCTGAGCTTGAACATGAAATTTGTCATTGCTTCTTGACTGGGAGATGCTCTAAATGACATCCAGAAGGCTGTTTGGTCCATTATCTCTGTGAACTCACTGTTTGCCTGTGAAGACTGTACATAAAGTGAGTCAGTGGGAACCAGATCAAAGTAAAGGACATTGAAAACACACTGGTATTTCCATTTTGACCTGCACTGCTACAGGGCCTTTCACATACCAGAAACAGAGCTGTGCATCTCAGTTGCCAAGTGAGAGAAGTACAAATTTTATTTATTTATTTAAAAAAAAATCTCTTACTGTAAATAATATTTTAATTCAGATCATGACAACCAATGTATGAATGACCTCAAACAAATGATACAGTTAACATTTAAGTGATGCTAGGTTAATATCCAGGCTTAGTCTGAAACTAATATTACTGTTGTGTACAAGGCTAGCAATAGATTTGTGGGAGAGGGACCTTAGAATTTCATGGGTTTAGGACCAATGCAGTTGTAGTTTTGGAATGCGTTTTCTGATCTGGGGCTTCTGTTGCATGGATCACCTTTGCTACCATTTTCTGATTAATCACAGAATATGCCTGCGCAAAAGTAATGAAAACATGTAACAGATAACGAGTGAATGATTATAGCAAAGATTTAACTGGTCGCTGCTAGCAAGCATATTTAAAGCTGGGATTACAGGCTTAACAAAAGCATGGATGCATAGCTAAATGTATATCAGCTGCTTAGTGTTTATAACTGTGATATTGCCACCAGCACTATAGCAGTGTCCCAGACAGAAAGTGTTATAAATTCTCCATTACACTAAGTGTAAAGAGGTCTTCAGTGCTGACAGTGATTGCCCTTACATACATTTTCTTCATAGCTCTTCCTCCTTTAGGAGGAGGGAAAAAGAAGTAAAAAATGCTAATTCAGCAATCTGTTGTTGGTTATATGACATAGTTGTTCTCATTCTTAGCCAGTGAGATTTTCCTCCCAGCATTCAGGGAAGGCAAATATGATATATTTAATGCCTACCCTTCTAACTTCCTTCTAAACTGTTACTCCTAAATCATCTCCAGTTAATTAATTTCTGTTCAGGCATCAGGCACTGAAATATCTTGGACTGAGATTGTCCATTTTCTCCTGTGGGTCTGGAAGTGAAGTCATGGTCATCTACCACAGGCTCCAGACTGGAGTGTCTGCTGCCACTGCAGCTCCCTCAGTGCAAGACCACAGTACAATCTGGCTGTATTTTTTTCCTGAAAAAGGCAAAGGGGAGTGGAAAGCTGACGAGTTTCTGTGTATTAGTGGCTAGGATTGACATGGTTTCTGATCCAGGAAATCTATAGAGGTAAAAATACAGATTTAGGTGTCTGCAGTTATAATTCTTGTCTTTGTGCCATAGAATGCAAGATGAACAGAAGTAATAATGATAAATGCTCTGTTATTGTCTTGCCATTGGCTTATCCTCTGTAACACTGGAAGGGAAAAGACATATCACTAATTGCCAATTAGGCTGACACAAGTGTAAAAATTTCCAATGGCCAATGGCATATTCTTATCTATTCTTCTTTCTTTGGCTGTCTTAATTCATATTTAGAAGCTCTTAGTATGAAGATTCACTTTTGAAAGCTGTACATACGAGCCCGTGCTTGGTCCTCAGCACCATTTACTCCCTCTGCAAATATCAAATTCCATTGACATGGTAGCTAAAATCCCTGTGGCAATGACTCATTGTAGTTCCTGTTTTCCGGTACCCACAATTTTGCTGCCAGCTGGTTTTATCTGATCCTTAATTATAAGGTGAGTGTTCACACTTCAAAATGGAGCAAGTCAATTATTATCTAACCCAAACGACTTCACTGACATGCAAAACTGATCCATTTTTCATAAACCTTTTTCCTGAGATTGGAGTGTAAAAAATGCCATCAATATCCATCTGAATGAAGCGTCTGACTCCTCTGGGTAAGTTCCTCCTTTTATGTCATATAGAATCATCTGACTTCCGTTCAGACATTTATTTGTCCGCTAACAGTTATGCCCCATTTTCAGAAACATTAAGAGCAGTCACAAATGGAAGTCTGAGGAGGCTATAGAAAGATGAAGGAATGGACTGTATTTATATTTTTCCTGTCCAGCATAAAATTGGAAATGCTTCAAGTCAGCACTTTAAACAAAAACCCTCTTTGGAATGGTGATGTGCTCAGCAGCAGCTCAGGAAAGGTGCAAATGAAAATGTACCAGATGGCAGAAGTTGCTGAATACTGAATTCTGAATTTACTTCATTGTATGCATATGTATTCACAGGTCATTCTATCATTTTATAAATAATGGAGGAAATTACTTATGTTTCCTTACATAACACACCAAGAACATGGAATAGTCATTACATCATCTGACTTTCTGAGTGCAAAGTACTTTATAAAAACAAATGTGCCCATGGGAGACTCCCACTTTATATAGGCCCTTTTAAAGGGTTTTCCAATTGCTTTTACAGAAATGTATTTGGGGTTTTTAAAAGAAAACAGTAATTTATTTTAAGAAAAGACAAACAGAGGCAGTAAAGATAGGAACAGAAGACTCAGTTCTCACTGTTAAGGATACAACATGCACAGGATAATGTGAAATAGATAAAACATGCATGACTTGCTGGGAAGATGATACTGATACATTAATGTGATATGTATGCAAAAAGTGTGGTCTTATATATTATCTATAGACTTTACTCTCTTAATCATGAATACTTCTAATTGTGGATCTAGAGGAGTTATCCCTACTGTTTTTCTTGCCAAGTGAAAAAATGGCCCAGATGAGCCCTGGTAAGGGGCATTGTCTATGCTGGAGAGAAAGACAAAAACCAACCAACAAACAAACAAACAAACAAACAAAAAAAACCCAAAAAAACCCCCACCAAAAAAACCTCAGGGACATAATGTACTAAAATGCCCACATTTCTTTTCATCCTTAATCATCTTAGATGACATATCAGGAAGGCAGACAAAGCCCTGCTCCACATCAGATACTTGCCCCTTTTCCTGCTCTGCACACCCTGCTGGGCCCTGAGACTCTTCCCTCTGATGCCATTGCAGCTCCCAGGGGAGCACAGGGAAACAAGAAGGAGGCCTCCCCATGGCTTCTCCATCCTGGAGCTCTCAAGATGATGTTTGTGCAGTAGGGACAAGTAGAAGCCCCAAGGAAAACGAGTTCAGACGTTTATTTGGCATCATCATTGCAGCTTTGTGCAAGGTGGCAAAGTGGCTGACCTGTCTCCTCTTGATGGCTTTTCTTTGCAAGGATCAGGGTGTCAGGTGTCCCTTCCTGCAGAGCCCACAGACATTGCTTGGGAAGGTGACCCTGCAGAAACATGAGTCTGGACAGGGTTACCAGTCACAAGCTCTGGGACAGCACAACGGGGAGAGCTTTATGTCTGCTCCAAGATGCATCAAATCCAGTGGAGAGCATTTAAACTGCTTGCAAACTATTGCCCACAGCATGAGGAATAAATGAGAGGAACGAGGAGTGTTGGCTCAGTCACAGACCTACAATGCTGGCTTAAGTGGGACTTGGTGGGGAGAGTCCTGTGTCTGCAGTGCTGGGCTGGGCAGTTTTAGACCCTTCAGGAGAGACAGGCAGGGCAGGCAGGGCAGAGAGGTTGGACTGTACAGTGTTTGCAGCTGGGAGTGACATGGTTGAGAAGCGTTGGGTAAGGATTAAAGGAAAATCAAATAAAGGAGATGTTCTTGTGGGAGTTCACTATGGATCAGCCAGCCAGGATGTTGGCACTGATTTACTAGTCTATAAGGATTTAAACCCCTGCTCTAAATCAGTTGTCCTTGTTCTGCCACTGCAGACTTTAGTTAAATTGTCTCTGCCTTCTTCTCATGAGCCCCTTTTAAGTATTTAAAGGTCACAATTAGGTCCTCCAGGATCCTTCTCTTCTCTAAGCTGAACAACTCCAATTCCCAGCATTTCCTCCTTGCTATAATCATAGTCCTGGCTACACTCTGGACTCACTCCAACAGGTCCATGTCTTTCATGTGCTAAGGATGTCAGAATTGGACACAGCACTCCAGGTGAGGTCTCAGCAGATCAGAGCAGAGCAGAGGGGCAGAATCCCCTCCCTCACCAGTTTGCCCACACTGGTTTGGATGCAGCCCAGAACATAGTTGGCTTTCTGGGCTATGAGCACGCATTGCCAGTCATGTCTAATTTTTCACTGGTATCCCCAATTTCTTTCCTTCTCTGGGCTCAAACTCTTCATCCACTAGTCTTCATCCACTTAGAGTGGGGCTTGCCCTGGGCCAGGCACAGGATGTTAACTTGTCCTTGCTGTCCTTCAGAAAGTTTGCATGGGCCCAGTTCCCCTGTCCAGGTCCAGAAGGAGTCTGTATAGAAGATGACTTTTGATAAATGTGATAAGGCAACTGGATGGGGGAAGTGCACTCCTATGTCATTTGTTTCTAACTGGGGGTGATCTCATGGGTTAAGGGATGATTGTCTTTGCCACAGTGATTATGAATTTTAAGATGGTTGGCACTATGAAAAATGCTGTCAGCAGAGATGCTAAGAGCAGTCTTTGGGCTAATCAAGGAACTTGTTAGTAGGTATCTGCTTTCAAGGGTTTCTGAGTCCATAAATATTGGGGACTTTTTAAGAGACACCTTTTAAAAGAGCCCAGGAGAAGGGAATTCCCATGGTTTGGAAATCCAGGATGTGCAGCAGAAGGCTGGGTAGGTTAAATAGGCAACTGAACACTGAACTTTGGATACTGATTCTGAATATTTAGGTGGAAAAGAAATTGGATGGACTTTAAAAGCATGGTCAGGCTACACAGAAGTATTACAAAGGTGCTATTTGTCACTAGGGAGAAAATTTATATCATGAAAGCCCAGTTGGAATTGAAGTCAATTAAAAAATGTCAAAAAAAAGGCTT
>VWZP01003533.1:0-78050 GCA_013396995.1 Dicaeum eximium | reverse complement strand
CAGTAGTGGTGTCCCCCTTAATTTTAGGTTTAATTCTGGGGCCAGTTCTGTTTGGTAGTTTGATTAATGACCCGGACACACAGGTTTAGTGCACAGTAAGTAGTTACAGACAGTATTAAACTGTGAGGAGCCATTGATACCCTAAAGGGTACAAGGACCTTAGAGATAGATCTGGGTAGGTTAGAATGCTAGAGAGCACCAGCTGTGGGAATTTGGGCAAGAACATATTCCATATTCTGCACTTGGGATGGTGCAATCCTCAATGTACATGGAGTCTGGGGGACAGGCAGCTGTAGCCTGGCAGAAGGGGTCGGGGGTTTTTGGTTGGTGATTATCTCAGTATGAGCCAACAACGTGCCCTGGAGGTCAAAAGGGCCAGCCAAGTCCTTGGGTACATTGAGGACATTACAGCTACCTGGTGAAAGGAGGGGATTGCTTCACTCTATTCAACATTGGTGGGGTCTCACTTCCAGTACTGCGAGCAGTTTGGGGCCCACCACGTAAGGATACAAAAATCCTACACCATATCCAAAGAAAGACAACAGATATGGTACAAGGACTAAAGGGCATGAGTCATGAGGAGTGGCTGAGGAGACCAGGTTTGCTCAGCCTGCAGAAGAGGAGACTGGCTGGTGGGATTGCAGATGGGAGGAGATATGGAAGAGGGGTGCTTATCTCTTCTCTCTGGTGTTCATAGTAAATGTCAAGGAAATGGCTTAAGGATACTTCACTGGAAGTTCAGATTGGATATTGGTTCTTCAGATTGGAAGGGTTCTCCACTGGAATGGCGGCCAAGCCCTGGAACAAGCTCCCCAGAGAAGTGGTCATGTCTGCAAGTCTGTTGGCGTCCAAGGAGTGGCTGGACAATGCTCTGAGACATATGGTTTGATTTTTAAGTTGCCCTGTGTGGAGCTAGGAGTTGGACTCAGTGATCTTCATGAGTCCCTTCCAGCTCATGATATTGTAAGTACCTCCACTGCACTGCCTAATTTGTATTTGAGATTTGTGGACACAAAAAGTGCATTTTCTTTTTCTGCTTGCACCTGTGTTCCTTTAAACTGCCTTTATTATGTTGTCCTTGAAGTCACTTAACTCCAGGATTGCATTCTTTTTCTCCAGGGTTATGCATTCTTATTCAACCATTCTTTTCAGTTTGCAAGCCAAGCTTTGAAATGTTAATATGTCAGTCATTTCTGCTCCTTTGTGGCAGAACACTACTACACAAGTGGCTTACCTTACTCAAAATTTTTTTTTTTTTTAAAAAAAAAAGCACCTTAATCCTTAAAGCTGATTTTGGATTAGAGTTTGGCAACTAAACCATACATTCCTCATGCTTTCTGAGGTTTTGTTTGCTGAGTTTGCAGTGAAAAATAGAGAAACTAACCCTCAGTGGCTCATATGGGTAGGGTGTTGGTTTTGGTGTTTTGAGGAGGAGTTTGTGTGTATGTTCATATGTTCTTGTGCATGTGGAAGCAGATGTTCAGCTCTATACTTCTGGGCTTTCATATTAGGAAGTAGTGTATTTAAAATTCTGATTGAAAGGGAGACACTGATGCCTGGGTTTGGTTTGGCTTTTTTTGGTCTTATGAGGATTTATTTATAACATATAGATTCAGATTTGAACTAGGACACTTGGGGACTTTTTATTTGGGAAGACATATGCAGTAGTGGGAACACCAGAATAGGATTTCTGGTAAACCTCCTCATTGATTATAGTGAGATAAACCAGGCCTGGAGGTCATAAGTATCTCTGTAGGTGCAATACCTCTCCTGCATTATGGAACAGACTTTGACAGGTCTCTGTGGGAGAGGCAGTCTTCTAAAAACTCTTTTTAGCTTCTCTCTAGACCAAGAACATGACAGTTTATGACTAATTTTAACATTCTAATTAAAACTGTTTTCTGCTTTCAATTGCTGTTGTGTACTTAACTATGTCTACCAACCAGAGATTTTAGGAGAGATTGAACAATATGACTAACAGTCCTTTGTTTCCATTCATCAGTGCATTTGAAAAGTAATTCTTTATCATTCCACAATCTTAAACATAATTATAAGAAGTTTAAAAATGCAACCAGCCTCGTTTTTTTTCCTAAACACGAGTGCTGACTGGCATGTTGCTGATGATACAGTGAGGGACAGGTGATGCATGTGATGCATTCAGCATCAGACAGCTCAGCTTCAGCTGACTTGCTTAGCCAAATCAGGACCATGCATGTTCTTTCATTTCTTGTGTTTGTTTTCTGGACTTGAAAGTGCAGTTATAGAAAGATGTCTGACATCACGTTGCAGCTTTAAGTCATATCTTGTCCACATTCAGAAACCACACCAGGGCACATCTGACTTTAACCATGTCAGGCACACATTCATATCAAGTCTGCTGGAATTGTGCTGTCATGTGCTGAGGAGAGCAGAAACAAAAACTGTGGAAGAAGCAGTTTCTCCCATTTATTTATTTATTTTTAAATGAACTAACTTGATTTCAAAAAATAATTTGATAGTGTGAGTTTTACACAAATTATTTTAGGCACTGGATATAAGTAATTTTTTTTTTTTTTAGATATCTTTTATATAGATTTGGAAGGGTAATTCTTACTGTCAATCTATTACTTCATAGTCTGACCTATCTCCCAAGCCTGGGGAATTTAAAGTGGATCAGAGCAGCTCTTTGTGAGAGGAAATTTCAGCAGGAGGCAGTAATTCTGAATCAGTTTTTGTTCTGTTTGTTGAGATGTTCTCATTGCAGCTTCCACAGTCTCTAGGTGCACTGTGAAAGGGAGGATCATGCACGCTGGTACCTTACACCTGTTTTTCTTGGACAAGCACTTAAAGGCTTGGGTTCACATTGGGCTATCGAAAATATAGGGAATAACTATTGGAGGGACTGTGTGGAAGAGTTTCAGTGTGTGACTTTCTTTAGGTTTTAATTCAGTGATGTTCATCTTTATCCAGCAGAATAAATTACCAAGCTTTTGCTTCCTGGTTGTATTAAAATTCAGTGCAAAAATAGTTTCTGATAATGAAATCACTTCCTTCCTTATGTGTCAGAGGCTGATGTCAATGAAATGAAAAAAATGGCACCTCTGGTATAAGAATTATTTTGTGCTTGTCTCTGACTTTCTCAATTTTTTGGTAATTGAGTCTTATTGTTTGACACTTTTAACACGTTGACATAGGAAGTATATGTATGTGTGTACCACACAGGCCGAGAGGATCCTTCTCCTGTAGTAGGTTTTGCTGAGATTTTAGAAGCTTGCTGGTCAAGCCAAGTATTTTTCTAAAGTATTAGAATTTTTCGGAGAGTTTCAAAATTTCCAAATATTTGAAGGAGTTTACTAATCCATCTTCTCACATTCTGGTAAATATAGAACTTCCAAGTCTTATTGCTAAAATCACATCTGTCAGATTATGAAATCACATGAGTCTGGACACAATGCAGACATTTTTTTGCATATTCAATTGGCAGTGTGCCAGCCAGTATAATGAGCTTTTAACATTGTAGTGCACTTCTACACAGAAAGGAAATTTGATCCACATAGCCTAGTATTTCTGCAAATTATTGTGTCTGGTACAGTGTGTGTGTGTATGTGTGTGTGTGTGTGTGTATGTGTAACATATTCATATTTTTTACCTTCCTGATTTAAAAGATTGCTTCGCCACATATTACAGAAAAACACACATAATTCTTGTGTAAGGAAACCTTTTGTGTTCAAAAGCTTTATTAATCACAGATATCTCTCAGCAATTTTAAAACTGAAGGATTTATGGGAGTCATTCTTTAAGAATGGTTGGAAATTATTAACTTGTGTTTATCTGAAATAACCTGGTATTTCCCTGGTTTTGTTTACTTACAAGCTTAATGGACTTTTTTGTAGAAAGTCTGGATCTGCTGTGCTAAAAATATGGCTCTAATCTGTCAACTCTTGCTCATGTAAAAAAATCTTGTTGAGGTGAGGAGGCTCTGTGAAATAATAACAGTTTGTGGGAGCAGAGGTTGCCACATCATGTCTGATCTGATCTGGGCTGCGGCGTTTTTTTTTTCCTTCCAGCTATGTGCTTTGTTGAAAGATCAAACAAAGCCCTGAAAATGATGGTAAGATACTGTAAAGAAGAGTATGTCTCAATATTTCTATCATCTTGTATCGTGTGCAAGAGAGACAGCTGTTTTCTCCCCTACTATGAAGACACAGATGCATATTAAACTGTGGTTTCTGGCTGCCTTTCAGAACAATAAGAAACTACACACCTGTCAGCTCTTGGCAAGCAGGAATGGTAAAATTACTAACTTTGTTTCCACAGCATTCTCTTACTGACAAACACACCATTGGCTTCATTTTTCTCTCCATCACTTCTCAAAAGGCTCGGATTTCTCCCCAGAGGCACAGAAGAATTAAGCAGTTTTACTACTGCTTCTCATAAATGGCTTACTTTTTAGAAAGCGTCGGTTTTCATGCTAGGCTTGTTTTATTACAGCTTTTCTTCTGGAACAATTTTTTTTTTCCAATCAGTGTTTTGCATCTGTAAGCCTTTGTGCTATATAGCACCCTCCTTTCCTAAGGCAATCCAAAAACCCTGCAAGCTAATGGCTCATTTAGTGATCAATTTGTCAAATAATATTCACAGATGTTTTTCTTGTAGTACAGTGCAGGTAATACCCATGTGAATGATTTCTTCTCATAAGTGGCTAGGTAGTGGATTTGTTTTGTACAGTGCACTGTGGAGTTCTCCAGCAGCCAAGTTTTCTTTTAGCCTATCAAGCTTTAAAATAAAGTCCTGTTTAAATATAGAAATAGGAATGAACATTGGATAAAATTTCTGTCCTTAAGAAAAGATCCTTAAGCACAGGACCTTAACAAGCTGCAACTGATTCCTAAAGTGGAGTTGAGCATGGACTTTCAATCTTGGCTCTTCATTGTTAACTTTTGTTATCTTGACAACATCATGAAAGTTATAAGAAAACTGGTAGTCTTCTTATTGTTTGTTTGGGTTTTTGTTTGTGGTTCCCTCCCCCTTCCCCCCCTGCCCACCATGTTGCCAATAAAACCAAACTGAAGAAAAAGATTGTTCAAGACACTTTAAAAATTATTAAGGTGGTTCAATACACTTTGCAAAATTATTGAAAACTTCCCTAGGACATTCCTGCCCTGTCTTCCCTTCTCTTCCCAGTTCTTACAGCTCCTTCACATTGCCCCCACACATTAAAAGCACAAACCAGGAATTCCTCAGAAAGTCTTTTACAAGGCATGTTGAAAACTTTGAAGACATTAATCTGAAATGATCTGTCAAAGATCCAGGGGAATGGAATCTAACTGAACTTTAACTACTTTATCCTACTTAAGCCGGAACAGAACTGCTGAGCTGAGCAATTTAAGATTCCCACAGCTGCACTAGCAATGTTTTCATTCATGGTACTAAATTGTTTCCATTAGCCTGAAAAGAGTTATAAAACCTACAATCAATTTACTTTCTGGGGCATTGTGTTTTGAATACCGTTTAATAGGGTGTGACAAAAACACATAATTTCTCCACATGTTCTTACATTGCAAGCAGATTTTGCTTGGTACTAGGCAGTGAACCAAATGTTCTGGACAGACAAATATTCAGCAGAGAATGCACTGGAATTGGAAATAAAGGAACAGTATCAGACAGCTAGAATGCCCAGGGCATGACAAGAATCTTAAGTGGAAGAGATGAGCACAAAGGAATAATAGGAATTTTTATCATCCATTTGCTCATCAGCTCCACATTTGCTATGGATAGGAATCATTAGATTTGTTTAACGTAGGGGAAAAGAATAGATTCAAAAACTGGAAACATGAGTGAACCCAATTGGACAGGAGTATATTTAATACTAATATGAATAACCAGAGATGGCTAAATATGATGAACAGCTGCAGGCAGGAGGAGGATTCTCACTTTCTTCCAATGAACTCAATGACTTGGATTGCTTTCTCAGCCTAATACACCCACAGCATTTTTGTTACATGAATAACCACATTTATTTTAAAAAGGCTTCTTGATAGGGGAGAAAAGATTGATTTACTTACCTTTACTAATACTCCTAATCTGTTTATGTCCTGTATCTCCTTTCATTCCGAGCGCTTCAGCTTGTATTTTGTATACACCGTGTATCTTAAATCAGTTTACTGAGCAGGAAAATAAGACTGTTTAATGAGGAACTATGAATAAACATATTTAAGCAAGTTATATGAGAAAACATTTCTTAATAGGGATATGGAAAAACCTCCACAGTGTTCTATGACAACATATCTTTAAAAATGTATTTTGATGTTTATGTAATGGTGTAATTGTGTGCTGAGGTACACTGTAGAACATGTAAATGCTGATCATCTAAAAGGCACTTCATTCTATTTCTGACAGGAGATGAACTTAATTGTCTCTACTAGGTGTTTCATTGTCTTTTAATTTAAACAACAGTTTTTAAGAAAGAGTGAAAGAAATCTGGCAATTTTCATTCTGAGTCTAGAAATTATTGCTGTGTTAGCAAGCCAGCTCCTTGGTAAGGAACAAAGCAATAATCAGGGCAAAATTTAATTGGTCAGTTCTACTGCACTGATTTCACCACTTTTGTCAAGGTGTGGTCTTTTGTTCTTGTAAGAATTTTTAAGGGATCCTTTCACGGATCTTCAAAATTTGGTGTGAACTTTTTCAGATGGGATTTTTAAGCAGAGATTATTAGCTACTATTCATAGAAATTTTTAAGCTGCTTCTCCATAGCCTGTATTCTGGTTACAATTCTGGTTATATTCTGGTTATATAAATGGTAAATGGTGATAAGTTTTGTCACTATTATTTTGTTGGATGATGATAATGAAAGCCAGATTTGCTCTATTTGATGTATAAAAGCAGCAAGCACAAAACCAGATTGAGAATTGCTACCTACTCATTTAATATAACAATATTTAAGATCCCAAAACCTTGGTTCCAATGTTCAGCTCAGTGGCCTAACTGGAACTAACTGTTGTGAAGCAGAGAGAAATAGGAATTAAATGCTTAAATGGGGTTAGAGAAGCTGTGCACCCCACCTTGTTTTTCCCAAAAAAAGTACATCCTACCTAAGGGTGTTCCTTCTCCTGTTCTTACATGTTTCCAAGTGCAGAAACATAGCAACCTTATCCATTTATTCCAGTTCTTCTCTGTGCGTTCCACTGGACATTCTTTCTTCATAACTCACCTAATCTCCTCTACTACCATTCAACCCTACACTTTGTCTCAATCTTGCCAAAGTTCTTTCTTTGCAATTGCATTTTGCGAAAGAGAGTTGCATCAAATCTCTTTTACTCTTTTCTCTCAGAACAGTCATCCCCATTGTTTTTGTTTCTTAATCATGCTTTTTAGAATCAATTAATCCTTCAAGATGGAAAAGTCCCTCAAGACCATTGAGCCCAACCACTGGTCTAACGCTACCAAGTCCAACATTAATTGATGCCCCTGTCCACCATATTTAAGTTTTTTAAATACCTCCAGGGATGGTATCCCTACTGCTTTCCTGGACAGCATGTTCATATGCCTGACAATCCCTTTGGAGAAGATTTTTTTCATAATACTCAACCTAAACCTCTTCTGGCACAGTCTGAGGCCGTTTCCTTTTGTCCTGCCACTTGTTTCTTGGGGGAAGACACCAAGCCCCACCTGGCTACACCTTTCAGACACTTGTGGAGAGTGACAACGTTCCCCCCGAGCCTTCTTTTGCCCAAGATAAACACCCCCAGGTCCCTCAGCTGCTCCTTATAGGACTTGTGCTCCAGACCCTTCACCGCCCTTTTCTGCACACATTCCAACATCTCAATGTCTTTTTTGAAGAGAGGTCCCAAAAGTGAGCACAGGACTCAAGGCATGGCCACACCAGTGCCCAGTACAGGGGTACGGTCACTGTCCTGGTCCTACTGGCCACACTACTGCTACCAGGATGCCACTGGTGTTCCTGGCCACCCAGCTCATGTTCAGCTGCTGGGCCAATTTCCAGGCGCTCTGTCTCAGTCTGCAGCACTGCCTGGGCTTGTTAAGGCCCAAAGGCAGAACCTGAGCCCCCAAAGCCTTGTTGATCCTCATCCAAAGGGCCTCAGCCCATCCTGTCCAGATCCCTTTGTAGAGCTTTCCTGTCTTCCAGCAAATCAACATTTCCACCCAACTTGGCATTGACGTTTTCTATATTTTTTGTCATTTCTGTGTTTTCCTTTCACCTGAGCACATCTTACAGGTCAGAATGATTTTCTAGAGCTCTGTTCAGGGAAAAAGATTATTTTTCATGTTTGTCATGATTGAAAATCTCATAGGCAATTGATTTTGTTTGCTACAATTTTTTTCCTTCTATATCTACAGAAGGAAAAAATCTCTTACTCCTACTGTAGCTTGCTTTCTACCTGAAATGTACTTTATTTTTAAGGAACATCCAAATTTGTGATGTATTTTCCTCCCACAGGCTGTAATCTATTGCTTGCTGAAATTTCCTATCCAAAATGAGTTGTTATTATTTTGCTACTTTCCGCTCATAAAAATGACTATGATTACAGTAAACAGTGTTAAGCACTCATAGTAACCATCTGCTTTCAAGTGCTAAAATTCCTTTGAAAAATACAATAAACATCATGTCTAACTTTGTTTTTCAGGCTTGCTTTCTGTTTTTAGAGCAAAACAGCTCATCCATTTTTGTGGGCAGGTTTTCAGGCTTAGTAGTACCCTCTTAACTATTTTGTGATCTTTCTAGCATTAGCGTTGACCTGACAAAGTAAATAGGGACACGGATGTGTGGGTGTAGTGTGATCACTTCTGCCACATACAAAGGGTAATCAGCATTTTAACTATCATACCTCTATAATACATCAATACAAATTCTGAGCAAATTATGCAAGAACTGGTTATAGAGATGGAGATCCTATAAAAGTGTGTGATTTTGGAAATGTAGTGAAACAAAAAAGGTAATTTCAGCTTGGGTCTATTTAGAGTACAGGAAGGATCTTTTTAGTAAAGAATATTTTTTAAGTTTTAAAGATTGCCTAGTCATTTGACAAAAAATCAACAATTTTATATCATGATTGAGAATGGAACTTTGTATACAGAAAGGCTGGAAAAGAATATAACTACAGTTGAAGTGCTGAGGAGAAAAAAAGGTGACTGAAATGTGTTGGGTGACATTGCTTCTAAACAGCTATAAAATTCAGCTCCTACTAAGTCAGTAGAAAAAATTTTGAGAAACATTTAGAATTTTTTTAATCTTCTACCATAAACCTCCTAATGACTACAGAAAACTTTAAATTTTAACTGGAATATAATTGGACATTGAAGTATGAGTGTTTTGAATAAAAATAGAGGACTTTGTGACTCCATAGTAATTAAATAATCTATACTAAATAAGATCTGATACTGGTTCAATGATAGCCAAAACAGCTGCATTTGTTATAATAAATGCTGCAGATATTAGGAAAATGTGACAACTTGATGTAAACCCTGAAGAGCCAAGAAGGAGATTTTGCTATAGAGAGTATTTGTATCGTATGAAAGAGGGACAGAAAAGAAGTGACCATTGCCCCAAATGTAAACTATGTAGGAATCCAAATAAATTGAAACATGAATATTTTTTAGGTGAGTGCAATGAGTGGAACTGGCAGCATAATAGCAGTCAAGCCTTGTAGAGCCCTCCTGGCCATTTATAGAGCTTTTCAGTGCTGTAGCAGTCTGTTCTGAAGAACCTGCCATATTCTGAATCTAGTAACAGTAGTTTAACTGTAGAAAAAGTCCTTTTGTTAGACAAGGCCCATGACAATTGGAAAAAGGGACTCATTCTTAAATTCATGATGAGGAAAGATTTGTTCTGGTGTTCTGTGGTGACTGAAATGGGGCATATTTAGCATAGCAAGAATGGAAACAGAGCAAAAAGACAGTAGTGAACATCATAGGAGTGTGTGAACCTCTAAGCTGTCTAACCTCAACTAAAACAACCAACTTTTTTTTTCCAGGAAGAAGTGTTTCCATGTGGGAGATTTTCAAGATTGTGTCTATTGTTTTCAGTTGTCATTTTCCTCTGTATTTTCCATTTCGTTTGTGAGAAGTAGTATAAAATGTGCACTCAAATTATTTTAATTAGTGAATCAACTTCAAGCATTCTTTCTTAAATTGTCTGCTACTATTGTTTGTGATATCCTCCAGTGGGTTTGAACTGCATAATACGAAGCATGGTATATCTGACTTTTAGTGTTTGAAAACCAGAGTTCTGTAAATAATGCAGTCAGTACATGTGAAACATCTGTATTAAATAGCGATTTGCAGAAGTCAAGCTCTGAGTTTAACTTCATTAAACTGCAAATGGCTTGCAATTAAATTATTGATCATCTTTTGCAGGGTCTTAAGATTCTGCAGATGAGATTGAATCCTTAAATCTGCTTTTAGGAGACATCTGTTTATGCTAGCATTATGCCAATTAATAGTAGAAAACAATACTGGAAGAACATATAATTCATTTGGCTGTGAGAGTAGCATGAGTACTTCAGGAACCTAAAATTTCACAAAGAACTTGAAAGCTAAAACTTATGACCATCTGTATCCCACTTCTTAGACTTCTTTGTTGTTCTACTCCTCATTCTTTTGGTATTTCACTCATTATTACTGAACCAAAAGACATGATAATTTCTTCACCATTTCTAGTTTCCTTTTTTTTTTTTTTGGGTAAATAAGATGTATTTGGGAGAATGGAGGCCCTGCTGTCATAATTGCTCATGTTCAAAGAGAACACATGGTCTGCAGGCCACATATTTGTGAAGTAATTCTTCTGGCTTAATGGATACCACTCATATGACATGCTGATAGGGCTATGAGAGACACTGAGAGCTTGTGGTTTCTGTTTCTTCCTCTTACCTACTTTTCACCATCAGAGTGACTCCACCTCTTGAAATGTAACTTCTGGTGAGGATGCAGAATGGGAAGATCTCAAGAAGCTCAGAGGAGTGGGAAATATAGCTGACAATTCAGAATTTTAAGTGGTTCCTCTTATTGAAACACATGCCTCTCTACTAAATACTCATTTGATAAAATACATAATCAGGCTTAGAAGACAATAATGAATTAAGATATACAATTTGATATTCTCAAACACTGTGGATGTGCAGGCCAAAGGAATATCCATACTAAAGATTCTTCTGACCATGGGTTGATCTCACACATGAAAATAGAAGAAGAGAGGTCATCAGTTTCATGGTGGAGGTAGAATTGGCATCCATGAAAAATTCTCCATGAAGTACAGTCACAGGAGGCAGCCACTAGGATTAGCTCAGTTAATTAGATAATTAATGCCAAGGTTGTGGCTTCAATTCCTATGGGGACCATACACTTAAGAGATGGACTTCATGATCTTTGTGTGTCCCTTCCAACTCAAAATATACTGTGATTTTGTCTTGGGGATTTATTAAAGTATTATGTGAACCTTACAGAAAAAAAAATAATAAAGACAATAGTTAGTTTTATCTACTTTGAGTTCAATGCATTTACTTTTGTTGAGCATTCTCACCCATTAGAATTTAGTCAATTTTAATAATGCTGATTGGGATGTTCTCTGATTGAAATGAGAGTTTTATGTTGATAGATCCCATCTTTCCTATGGAGATAAAATCATTTAGCAGAACATGTTAATTGAAATAAATTGCCTAAATTTAACCTTTACAGAGGACATCTTTCACTTTGGGTTTTCTTTAAAAAAGCTTTTTTCGACAATCATGCTGACTTTCTCTTTGCACCAGCCATAGAAATGTTGAGGAGACACCACAATATATCAAATATCTCTTTAAAATAGAAAATCTCCTAATGTGTAAACTTTTTTTTTGTTACAGAGATCCTAGACCACTGTGGCATAAGAGGTAAGTAGCTTCTTTTCTTGAAGCCTCCTATTTATTCACTTGTTGAAAGAGTGGTCCACTTTATTATTTATATTTTCTAAACCACTGGAAATCTTGCCATTAATGGCTTCAAAGGACAGACAGGTTACTTATTTCATTTCTATGATGATATTAATTCCATCTCTTGTAATGTGAGTAGTATTCTGTTTGCCTGTTACCCAGTGTAATTTGATTTGATATAGTTTCTTTTTCCTCTTATAATTTCAAACATATTGAATACTTTTATTTAATTCTGGTTACATGCATGGGATTCTGGTTACGTGAGCTGGATCTTATCTGTGCACTGAGTTATTTGGGATAGATAAAATGAGATAAAAAGCAAACTTGTGCTGTCACTACAGACAAAGGTCTACAGTGGCAAATAGTCTAGAGATGTAAGAAACAAAAATCTCCTAATTTCTATAAAAGAGAGAAAATAAGCAACATCTGAGAGGGAATAGATGCTAATTATAATGGATTAAAATAAGAGGAAGAACTAGTTCATCAAAATGGTAAAAACCATATTATTAAGTGATAATGACTGTGGTTATTCACAAGGTTATTAAATTCACTAATGGTATTTCCAGTGGTACAGCAGATAGATCCATATGTGTTCATGGGTGCAAATTCTTTTTCCAGAAATGAGACTGTGTTTGCTGTAATGTGGCTCTTGCTTCCAGGCTTGCAGTTGAAACCTTGCAGTTTACTTTCTCCAGTGGTCAGGTACTTTCCTATGGAGGATGAGACTCCACTTGTTTTGCTCTTCCCTGGGGCCTGACCGAAGAGCTTGGAGCTTTCTGTGAAGTAAGGTACCAAAGAGCAACCAATCTGTTTCCATTCGTAAATCTCAAAGGTTATTAACTCCAGTGCTTTAACAAAAAGACTCTTAATTGCATCAGAGGTGTAAGAAGTTCAATTAACATGTGTTTGTTTGCTCTAATTATTCCGATCTTGGTTTTATTATGCTGTAATTTGGATCTCTTGATTCAGGGCAATTTTCTCCTCCAACTAGCTTTCTTAAGCCTACAGACACTTGGGGTTTCTTTTCCTTTGTACATATGTTCTTTCTGCATGTAGTCTATGGTTTTGCTTGGGAAATTGTTCTCAAAAAGCACTTTGGGGACATCTGCAGCTTTGAGACTCTTCAGGTCAAATATGACCAGAGGCTCTGTTGTGTCCTGGAAGAAAATATTTTAAAGGGTAGGGAATATAACCGCAAACTATCTTATCATAGAATCATGGAACGATTTGGGTTGGGGGAGACATTAAAGATCCATCCTGTTCCATCTGTCCTGCCAAGGGTGGGGACACATTTCACTGGATCAGATTGCTCAAAGCTCCATCCAACTTGGCCTTGCACATCCTCCAGGGATGGGGGCTCCACAAGTTCTCTGGGCAACCTGTTCCAGTGCCTCACCACCACTACAGTAAGGAATTTATTCTTAATATCTAAACTAAGATACTCTCTTTCAATTTAAAGCTATTCCTCCTTGTCCTGTTCTTACATGCCCTTGTAAAAAGTTTCCATTTTTCTTGTAGGCTCCCTTCAGCTACTAGAATGGTGCAATTAGTTTATTCTAGACCTTTCTGAACCATCCCAATTCTCACAGCCTTTCAACAAAGAATAGCCTTCATTCTTCAAACCCTCACTGCCCTTTACCTCACAAACTGCTGCATGAAGGGAATGAAAAGAATCATTGCAGCACTACCTTGTCCCTTGTGAAGCACAGAGGACAAATATTTAAACTGCCAGCATTTTCTACCTGATATTGTATTTGGCCTTTTGTTTTTTAGAATCCTACCTCTCCAGTCAGGAGCTTTTTGGAAGATGTTCTTTCAGCTTTTAAAAAGGCAGAGGTATTAGCAATCTTCTTGTTGTAGTTCATAAATCAATCCTTTCCATCTTTTCAGCTTATACCTGAATTAAACATTTGTTTAGAAGAAATTTTTTATTCCCTTAAGGATAGAATGAAGTCAGCTAGGAAGTTAGAGATACCTTTCTGTCAATTGCCTCAATTAGTCACTTGGTCATATTGGACTTTGCTGAAATTGTCTCCTTGGTCTTTAATACCTGCTTGCACTTTACACTCCTGTAAGCCTTAAAAGTTTGTGTCATTTTGATAGTGATGATTCAATGGGGGAAAGTAACAGCTACAAGTCTAATGAGCACCTAGACAATGAACTGAAGCATCAGTGCTTGTGTAATAGGTGGTTGTATTTCTAAATGGCTGTAAAGAATCACTGAGAGTACACTGCAGCCTAATTTATTTTGACGGTGGTGGTTAGAAATTTTCATAGGTTAGAAGTTTTCAGATAACCTTTATCCAGTGGTAGGTTGTGGATAGCCTTCCAAAATTGTGATGCAAGTATGTTGTAATTTGTGGCATAGAGTCATGCTGATACATCAATGTTAGATCTTCCCAGCATTTCAGATTTTTCAATGTTTCCAGCTGTGAGTAAATGTGTGAAGAACTGGATTATGCTGTAAAAATAATGGCAGGCAGATATGTCTGGAAAAGCAAAGCTGTTGAGCTATTGTTTTCTAGTCAGACTCTTAAAGCTAATAGTAATTACAACTAAAAGCATTATGTTGATTCTGCCCTGACAAGGTGACAAGTCTTTCAAAATTGGTCTCTGACAAAATGAAATAAATGCATACTGAAGTATAGCGCTTGTGTCACAGTTGTGTTTGTCTAAAGCTAAAGTGAGGAAAAATATGAGAATTTGTTAAACTGAGTAATGCAATTGGAAACACAGAAAATCCATCACATGTTTAAAGGAGGTTACATTCTCCAAACTTCAGAAAAACACTGGATGTTGTCCTAGGATATTTATGGAACACATTCATTCATTTACAAGGATGCATTTTTTCTTTAAACATAGAGGCATATCTTACTTTGTAAATAAGGAGAGTTCATTTAAGTGAGAGTGCCAGGATTTCTTTCTTTGTGTTGCAGAATGTACATTTGCACAAATGGATACTGTTCTTTCTGAAGAAAGCATATGAAATTGCTGGATGAAAAATGATAATCTGTCTAATTTATTTTCTGAGAATGTAGCACACTTGCTGACTAACCTTATTGACATTCTTGCTTCCACTCGCAGGGTGTACCTCTGGAAAGGGATTAAGAGAGAGACAAAGCTTTAATTTTTTTGAGAAAATGCTCATTCTGATTTTTACATTGGGAAGCAGAGATAAGCAGTACAATCCATTTGTAGGGGTGCTTATGTGTGAATGTGAGCGGCATATCTATGTGCATATGCTTGATATCTAAAATCTTTAGGAACTGTGTGTCAGGAGAGATGGATGTGACAGAATGAGGAGCTCCTGATAGGAATGTGTCATAAACTCGCAGAAAGGGCTGTCATTCTGACTATGGATGACAGCATTTCCAGATTGTAGACCACACAGCTGGGATTTGTACATGTGTTTGTTTAAGTATAGAACAAAATAGGGTATCCTAGAGAAAATGTGAGCAACGACCAGTATCTGTAACCTGTATGGCTTTCCCATATTTTGTGCAACAAAATAGCTATTGAAATCTGGGCATGCAAAGCATGTAGTTGGTTCAGTAACGACAAGCAATGTCAGCATAGTGTAATTAATGTGGGGTGGTATAATTCATAAGGAATGTTCTATGCAGCTTAACACCAACACAGGAAGAAGGGAAGGAGTGAAAGAATCGTTCATCTGCATAATCAAAGTGTCTCTCCTTTTGATGTAAACACTTTATTTTCAAATGCTCATTACATTTTTGTCACTAAGAAAAGGCCTCTGTCATTATGAGTTAACACAGTGGCAAGCAAGAGTGAGTCATGAAGATGACCTCTGTCCTTTTGCCTCCGTATAAATCTGAAAGGGAAAGTCTCAGCAGACTGTTTTTACTGTACATAATTAAGCAATTCTGAATGCTCAGTGAAACTTGAATGGTATGGCATAAAGCCTGGTAATATGACAGTTAATGAGATGAGACTTAAACTTATTCAGCCTTTGTAATAATAAGTGAAAGCTTTTGCCTTCAGATTGAGGGCAGACATATCCTGAAATATTCATTTAAAAAGCTAAAAACAACAGCAAGGGCACTGTTCTATGTGTCTTTGTTTTATGGCTCTCTCCAAGAAGGAAGAAACTAAATGAAATTATTTCTTAATTATACTTATTAAATATCTATAACAAACTGTGACATCCACATTCATGGTGGAGAAATCTAAAGAAGGAAGCATTCAAGAAACTGCTAACAATACAGGGAGTGATCTATGTTACTGTATCTTTCTTTAGAGCCCAAAGTATTCAGGCTGGCTGAAGCTATATAATTAATTTCACTCCCTGTCTCTAATAAGAAGATAGTTGCTTTGGAAATACGTTTTCGTCTTTTTCTCTGCTGTATTTCTGCATTCATATACTAAATAATTTAGCTTTGTGTAAGCCTTCTACTTGTCATTGGTGATTCTTATGTGTTTGCAGCAGGGTGTTCTTTGCAGCCATGTATAATAAATACTTAGGGAGGGGCCTTTCTGATGAATCATCCAACCTAGCTGATCTTGATTAAATGCATTAACTGGATTTTTAAAATTGCCTAGGTTAATGCTGGTAAGCAAAAATAGATTGTGTATTAAAAAAAAACACAACAAAACAAAAACAAATAAACAAACAAAACCCACAAAAAAGATATTGTGAAAGATTTTCTAAATGTTTATTTCTATATTAATAATACTGGAAATCTCATAAGTACCTAGGGTTAACTAGCTTGGTTATGGAGTTTTGCCTGCAGTCACAGAATTCCAGACATTTTCCCAGAGTAGAACAGTGACCATGTCCACATCTAAAAATGTAGCCAAGGTCAGAGCCCTAAGCTTTAACTCAGTGAGCCTACTGAGACAGTGCTGTTGTGTTCAAATGAGAGTTTTGTTCTTAGGCTGAAGGAGGCAGCTGGGTTATATTCTTCTCCACATTGCTCTATTCCCCTGGTGCCTTAAACTAACCCCTTTGATTTTTCTCTTAACCTGTCTATACTTCATGTGCATTTACACTTTCTCTTCCCCAGTTTTGCTAGTCCTGCTCCAGCTGGACAGATTCTGAAATGCTGCATGGTGACTATGCAGCCCCAAAATCACAGTCTAACTGTTGAAAAATGTTGTGGTTAAGGACATAAACCCAGACTTAGTCTCAGGTGTATATTCACTACCAGTGTACTGTATTATTCAGTAACTGAGAGTCCTCAGAATTCAGGGAAATTTTTGATGTACTGCTCAGGATTGGAACACATGAGCTTACTGTCCCTGGATTTTTAGTTTTTTTGGGTTTTTTTTTGTTTTGTTTTGTTTTGGTTTTTTTTTTTTTTTTTTTTTTTTTTTTTTTTTTTTTTGTTTTTTTTTTTTTTTTTTTTGTTTTGTGTTTTTTTTTTTTGTTTTTTTTTTTTTTTTTTTTTTTTAAAGAAGAAACAAATGAAAGCCAACCTATTTCAAGTGCTTTAAGCTCTAAAGTGGTACTGGTTAATAGGTGACTCATAAGTCACAGAGAGATTATTCTATCAGGTGCAGTCATCTCGTGATCATGTAGTGGCAGGACAAGGGGAAATGGCTTTGAACTGAAAATGAATAGCTTTAGGTTAGATATTAAGAAGAAATTGATTACTGTGAGGGTGGTGAACAGGTTGCTCAGAGGAGCTGTGGAGTGCCTGGTGCTGAAGGTGCTCAAGGCCAGGTTGGATGGGCTTGAGCAAGCTGGTCTAGTGGCAGGTGCCCCTGCCCATGGCAGAGGGGGTGGAACAAAATGGGCTTTAAGGTCTTTTCCAACCCAAGACATTCTATGTTTCTATGATTTTATGATCAGTGGCTCATAGAAAACTCTTTTTGCCAGTTGTTCCCAAAAGAGGATTTTTGGAATGGAAACTCTGACACTGAGATTTTTTTCTGCTCCATATTTTTCTTAAATTGAATGGTACTTTTGCAAAAACACTAGAAGTATGTTTTTTGACTTTCAGAATTGTATTAGTTCAGAGTTTTGTTTCACATTCAAATTTATAACAAAAAATATTTGTTTTGTTACGCAAAAATAAAATGAAAATGTAACAAATGTATGACACATATAAAACGTCTGTCAGTCTCATGATTATTCTGTAGCAGAGGGGTGTAGTTCAGAGAGAGCACTCTGAGGCATCAGGCTTGAGACCAGGAAAGTGGAACTTGAAGCAAGGCTCCTGATGATGACCATGCAAGTCTTGCCTGGGAAAGGCACTGGGGTGTTACAGTATTTGTTTGTTTTTCACTGGCACTTGGTGTATGCGTCAGGAGAGAAAAATGCTCTTTCCTGTTGAATTATTTTTTTCCCCCTTGATTATTACAAATGCTGGAAACAGCAAGTAAATTTGTGGAGGAGGGGAACTGAGAACATTTTGTAGTTCTTGAAAGGTTAATTGCACTATTTATAGACCTAACTGCAAAGGGAAAAATCTCTCAGTATGACCCAGCAAGGTCAGCGCAGTAATAGCAACCTAAATGGAGCTCTGACCAGTCATGAATTACTGTCTGTGATACTGGGAATGCTGACAGTTCAATCACAGCACTGTTTCAATAGAGAACTCCATATATTTAAAGCGCTGATACTGTTTTCCCTCTAAATGACAGGCTTGACAGATGGGCCGAAAGCACCGCAGACGTTTGAACAAGGAAATAGAGAGGGAGCCTGCTGGAAGCAGGGCTTCACGCAGCCAGCCGCGGATGATGAATAGAGTGTGATTGTGTCTGACAGGTAGTAATATAACTATTCATTCACCACAGAACACCTGGAGCACACTATATTAAATGGTACAAGATGGAGAGATTCTGTGACAGGAATGGGAAGTGTGAATCCCATGCTGAGCTTAGGTACAGCAATATAAAAGGTCAGGGGTCGCGCAATATAAACTCCCCGAGAAAAGGATGTAATTAAATTATTTGCTTACTAAAGTCTTTCTAATGTTTTGCTAACATGTTGCCAGGATCATTATTTCAGCATGTCTGAGCAGCTGAGAGGAAAATAGCAAATGGTGCTTGCTGACTACTGTGCTCCTGCTCTGTGTTCAGAGGCTTGCTAATCAAAGTGCCATCATTATTGCACAAAGCTGCATTCCAGGGTGGGGGTGGCAAGGGGCAGAAACGCCTAATTGTGGCCAAAGTCCTAGAAGCTGTGTGCTGTGTTCTGTCTTACATTTTGAAGCTTGTAGTTGACCTTATTTTAGGGCATTTGGGGCCAAAAATCTGCTGTATTCAGCAGGCACATGGAGGATTAAAAGATATTGTACTCATGGATAATGTGGGCCGTGGAGCTGTGTAGCATAACAAATCTGTTTTGTCGGAGCTGAAAGATGCTGCCATTTTCACCCTGCTATGACAGAATTGTAATTCAAAGCCAGAGACACTTCATTTTGCTGATACTTGTTTTGTTCTGTTTCTGTACTGAGAAGCAGATCAGGCTTAATTGTTCTTTATATATAGCAAATGAGGACCTGAGATTAGGTCCAATGTTAGTATGAGTTGGAACCGAGCTGCAAGGAGTTGACTTATTATATTACTGAATGTCTTCCACACAGGAGCTACTGAAAACCTTTGGAACACTTAACTTTTTTGGAGCAAACCCAAGATAATTAGAGACCTTTTGGAAGATTTCAGTGAGCACTTTGGTGTGAGAATATGTGCCGCCAATAAATAAAATCCAAAAGGAAATCTTGCTAGCAGTCATATACAAATGAATATTTTTACCACAGCTCATGTCTTGCTAGGCAGGAGTGTTAACCAATTTGTTTCTGTAGACTTGTCACTGATAACTCTTAAGATACGATGACAAACTGCAGTGTCTTTTGAAAATACAGACAGCTAATGCACACATAGTCCCTTTTCTTGGTTGTCCAAATGAGGGATTTATTTCTGCAAGCATAGGTGAAAGAACAGAAAAAAAAAAAAAAAAGACAAGCAGGCAGATTTAAATGTTATTTATTATTTCTTTACAGAGAATAAAGCACGTTTTATAATTAGAAATGTTACTGTGTCGTGTGTTGTGTTATTACTCTCCTTTGACCTTACATTACTGACAAATGTTGAATAGATTTACATTAAAATGTATTACTTTTGTCAAGATTAAATGTCTGGAGAAGGCATTGGTAATTTTTTGTAAATTCAAAAGCATCAAAAGGGTAAGCTACCTGAAAGCACTCTGCTTTTTGCCATTTGAAACATTCACTTTTATGTTAGGAACTTGAGATATAATCTAATTTTATGCCTCACAATCCATACATTATTTGACATTATACAGATAAATTGTTTCACGTTAAAAATATATGTTTTTAAAGCAACAGAATATCTAGTATGAATTATTTATTTCCTGGGGTTTTTTTTCTTTCATTTTATGAAATTTTAAGTTAGTAGTTTTCAATACAGCTTTGGGACAAAAGTCATAGTTACATTGTGCCACAGGCTGTATATTCCAGTTTCCTTTTTTTAATGTAAAATAGCTAGTGATGTGAACCTTGTATTCAACATAGCTGAACTCTTCAATCTCTGAATCCACTCAATTTTTTGTCTCTACTTTGTCCCCATATCTTGTTATAGCAATGCTGACATATTTCGAATTGTTTTGAAATTGTTGTGGAAAATGTTGATTCTGATTGGTTTTGTCAAACAGTATGGTTGGGTGATTTTTTTTAGCATTTCTTCTACTTAGACAATCACTTCAGATATCTCATGCAGCATAATCAAGAGAATCATATTTCTAAATATATGCAGTGACATGACTGTTGACTTGTCTTGGGAAGTCCTTGTGAAATGAAGTATTTGGTTGACAATTTTCTGTATGAAGTTATTCAGCAGCTTTCATCTCAAATAAATTTTGCTTGTCACTTTCTTAATTTGCTGAATTCTCTGGCTAGGTCAGTTACTCTCTGAGTGCTTACTAAGTGGCCTTTCCTGAAAGCAGAAGGCATTTCAGGCACTCTTTTTCCCTCTGCCTCCTTCCATTGCCAAATCTGGCAACATAAGAAGTAGTTAAAGGATAGCAGCAAATGACCAAAAATAATTTTTAAAAGAAAAGTAAAAGCTATTTTATTTTTAAACCATGCTTTTCCCTATAGATTCAGTATCTCTTTTTCACAAAAATAAAATAAAATAAAAAATGTTCTTTGCTCTCACTATGTTTGTGTGTCTGTCAACATCACTCCATGTCCACACCAATGGATCTTTTAACACTACTTTGATGCTTCCCTACAAAAATAAGAAAAGTGAGAAAAGATTGAAAGTATGTAAGCAATATCTCTTGTTCTGTGGATGTGAGTATTTGGTAAAGGACAGCAACAATTCAAAATAATTTCCTGGTCTTCACATTTTAACTGTCTGATGAGATACCTGATGACTTTGTCAGCAACATTCATTATTTGAAATTTGAATATGTTTATTTTCCAAGACCTCCATATGTCCAGAACTTGTTTGCATTTATTTGCGTTGGCTGCTTAATTGGATGTTGGGATGCCTGTGGCATGTGCTCAACATTTTAGGTCAAGAAGAATATTACCACCTACTGAGTAGAGTAATAGGTAGGTATTCAGAAGATCTGTAATTTCCATTAGCCTATCAGCTACCCATCCTGCCATATCTTACCTGACATATCCTTTGTTCCCACCAATGTTTAAAACTGTGATTGAGGGATTTTCTTGGCAGTGAATGTTCATTATTCAGGTGTCTGACCTAACTGAGCATTTCAGCTGTAAAGATCTTGGCATGGTCAGAACCACATAAAATATTGTTTGCTTCTTCATAAAAGGTATTTCTAACTAGTCTTCTTTCTGTATGGAGCTGTTCTTTATTGAACAGTTTCCTAATTACCATTCATCTATGTTGATAACAGAAAAGTATTTAATGTGCTCCAGAACTGGCAGCAAGAAATAAACCTTCCTCTCTTCCAGACATCCATTGCATCCAAGTATACGATTGTGCTCTATCAAAATTTATTTATGCAACACAGCAATACTACAGATATCTACGAATTTCAGCTCTGATGAGTCTTTTAGCTGATTCCTGCTTCTAATTATAATTTTCAGAGTTCATTTACTCAGAATTCAGAAATCATTCTAAACCTGGGTTCTGTCCGTTTGCTTTATTGTCAGATAAAAGCTTCTGTACAGACAACAACTGGCTGCAGTTTGTCAAAACCTCTCAGGCACCAAGAATGGAAGTAAGACAACTGGAAATATATAAGTGGTTTCAAAACCATGACAAAATAAAGTTTTTGGTCTAGATCAAAAATCTTGGATTCCATGGAGAAAAAAAAAGTCAAGCTGGATAATTTTGTGAAAAGCTTTGCATCTTATTGTGGTTTGAGAACAGAAACCATGAATTAGTGACAAAAAATGCATTCTAGTCAGAGCCTTTGTGCCTTAGTACAGCTTTATAGAGGGATGACCTGGTTCTCATGCTGCTTTTCCTTTCTCAAGTGCACAGAGGATCTGCTCGGGTCTTGGTTATGTCTAAGTGAACTACTCACAATTTGGAAAAAAAATAAAGAAACTGCTATTGTTTGAGTTGAAAGGGCAAAGGAATTGCTGAAAACTCCAAATATTTGTTTTATGCTGAGGCTTTTTGTTCCACAAAATCTTTAATTGCTGTGGTTTAAAGGTTTGCCCCTGGTGCAGCACTTGATTCCTCATCTCCTGGTGGAGGCACATGGCTGCCAGCTTGGAGGCAAGGAGAGTCACTGAGACTCAACCCTGATAAACTGAGAGGTACATGAACCTCTGGAAGTCATGGAAGACTTAAGCAGGCAGTGCCTGTGGTGCAGGGACATGCCAGTGGTGTGGATTGAGCTGTAAAGGGAGACAGAGCAGCTGCAGTGGTGCTGCCTGGTGTTAGTGTTCTCATAGAGGAGCAGTAGCTTACTGGGTGTGTATCCACTGTCCCTGTTGCTGCTTTGTGCTACATATAGGCAGGACTTCCATCTCACTTATCCTATCACTTTTATTGGTCAAAAGTTGAATGTCTTTCCATATCCTCTGACTCCACTTGGGTGATTAGAAAATATTTGCATGTTGTTGCAACTTAGAGGGATGCAGTCATGTGCTTTGCTCTGAAGGAAGTAGAAAATTACACACATTTAAGAAGAGAATTACACATTTCTATGAGTGGTATTGTGAACTCAACAGCATACCAGTTTAATAATTAAGGACGAAAATATTTTTGGAACAAAAATATTGTAAACTCTTCAGCTTTTGATAATGTCTCATCTTTATTGACTGGAAGAGGTGTAGAGGGTAAATAATCTGCTTAACATAATTTGTGATGAATATTGTTATTGAGGAATCTTTTGCTTTTCTGAAATGCCACTTTCACTGTTAATGAAAAGCTTACAAAGCCTTTCCTCTTTGTAAGTTTCTGAAATCTGTCATTGTCCTCCGGACTCTTTTCTTTCTAGTATATAATTTCTTATGCATTCTTCTGGAAGGGTTTTTTGGTGCTTTTTGTTAAGTTTTGTCTAGCCTAATTCATTTTCTATGTGACTAGTTTGAACTGGTTTTGTTTTCATAAGCTTTCAAGTACGTCTTTGTAACCCTTTCAGCTGAATGTTTTTACAGCATTGCTTCTATTTTGCTCTTTGGTGCTTTTTGGTTGTTGCTGTTTTGTCCAAAAGGACCTTTCCCCACTGAAATTTCATGCCTGTATGGTTAAGCAGCTTAATCCCATTTCAGAGAGTCTAAATTTCTCAATTTTTGCTCCAGGATGTCCTTGGTTAGGTTTCTTGTCTGAAGTTCAAGTCAAAACTTCTTGTTTTCAATATTTCCGTGTAAAAGAAAGATTAGGCAGGTTGTAGTCAGTATTACATAATGAGTGATCACTTGGACTTCTTCCTTCTCTGTAATGATAGCAATGGCTCTTGTGCACTCCAGAGCTAGTTATTCTGAGCAGACTAGCACTGACATAGACTCTTAAAAAAGTTTAGTGATTTAGGACAGAATTCTCTCTCAAGTCAGAGTGGTAGGGACTGTGTGAGCAGAGTAAAAGACTATGCCATTATTTACTGCCTTGCTGTGTGTTATGGAACACATGAGTGTTTTTGCTGTATGGGGAAATTTTGTGGCTTAAATGTTGTAAAAGATAGCCAGTGGACTTTTCTGAAGTAAATTGCCTATTGCGTGGTGATGCCTATTCTAGTTCTATGGAGCTGATCTGAAGGTGCAGTTTGGCCAGGTCTGAACTATAATACAAGTTTTATTTATAACTTCTTTGTTCATATTTACAGCTGCAATCTGCAGGTTTTACATGATCTGGAGATTACCAGTTATACCTCTAATTACTGTAATATCTTTGAAGACTTTGTCATCTTTTTATTCAGTAAAGGATGTGGTTACCTATCATTGTGATATCAATTACATACCAATCACGACACTTTGATGAACAATTCTGTTATGATTCAACTATCTACATTGGCAGCATAGTATCACTGAAATGTTTTGATTATCGCCCACATTTCTATTTTTGATGGCCATGGAAAATGTAATTTGTGTGTTTTGCAAGTGAATGTATTTTATCCCTTTTCCTTTTTACACTGTCTGCATTGTTCAGCCAATATGCTTGAGATGGGAATTTATGTTCACAGACTGTAAGCATGAAACATCACTACAATCCATAATAAGGCCATTAGTATTCTGCTCACACAAGCCAGTGTAAGTACAATTTTCAGTGGCCTAATGTAACAGGTAATCATAAATTAGTATTTGCTTTAAAACAACACCAGATTATGCAGACTGCATGCTTAAGAAGAATGACTCAGTAAGTAGTGCAGCTCTGTAATGAAGTGGGAGCTCATTAAACAGATGCTATCTACTTCACTGATCTACATAAACGGCAAACAAACCAAATGGAAATGTTTCAACAGAACACTGCAGTCAACCAGAACAAGTTCAGGTTCATTTACTGTGGCACCGTCTACAGGAATTAGTCACAGTAATAACTGAATAGTTGCTTGCTAATTTATCATTTTACATTTGTTATTGAATTTGCATAATGTGTTGATTTTTTATGTCTTTGGTTACATTAAATGCCCTCATCTGTGTTTACAAAACCAGAACACAGTGGGTGATTTTAAGATTCATCACACTGCCAGTGTTCAATGTTCATTGCTTGGGACTGTATTTTTTAAAAATTATCTTCTTTTTGGTTTTTTTTTTCTGGTTTGTGTGTTACATCTCAGCACATGCATGGTTGTAATTAATATTTAGGAAAATTGAAACATTTACTTTTATATGAATCATAGGTAGAGGCATGCAGATAGGGGCAATGACTAGGCAATCAGTATTTCTAATGTAATGCACCAGAAATGACATGCTTTGCCAGTAGGTGGAATAGCCAGAAGTAAGAGTCTTTAGAACTGAACTCTGTAAGTAATTTCAAAGATCAGTACTAGTTTTGCAGTGTATTAACTGAAGGATGCTTTGCTGACTTTAGAGGCTTTGTAGCTGCTTAGAAGGAACAGTAATGTACAAGAGCATTATAAAATTCTGTTTGAGAAGAATGAAATGTAAAAAAGCTAAATTTCTAGAATCTAAAAAGTAAAAATAATTTTTTACATAGTTTCTGATATGCATTAATTGCAGGTGTTGCACAGTATATGTAAAATATAGCTGATAAAGCAGCAATATATAGGTTTTAACTTTTTATATGGTAGTATTTTTTATTAGACTGTGTTTTCTGGTAAGTGCTGATGCAGTGTGGTACTATTCAATGATACAACATCTAGCAGAATCAATTTTTAGTGTTGTCAGACTCTTTCAGGACCTTTTTTAATTATTTTAATGCTTTATCTTTTGCTTATAGCTCTTCATTTCTAGTGGAATTATGATCCTGCAGATACATCAGTTGTCCTGTGAATTTTGACATGTTCCAAGTTTTTTGTCCTCTGCAAAAGCTCTAAACATTGTGAACACTTGTAAAAAATTGCTATATTACAAGTAGCCAAAGATAATGCTTGTGCTCTGTATGCAGACTGTGCTTGGAGTAATTGTAGTTTTTTCTGTGCAAATGTATCACATGCTGAGTACCAGTCACCAAGGATATGTGGATGAGCTTGCTGATGCTGAGGAAAACGAGAAAAAATTGCAAAACACTAGTGTTTAACTTAAATAAATATCAAGGAAACACATGTATTTATGAATCACCTTTCAGCAGGACAGGTTAGATTTCTTTCGGAAAACAAAACCCGTACACTTGCTACTAACAAAGTGTGTTGTCAAAGGAAAAAACCTTTCTGTTAAACGACTTCAAAAAACTTTCACTTCACCTTTTCAATATGTTCATTCATGTGTTCCACAGAAATTGTGGACTTAACAGACCTCTAAATTTGTGGCTAACCTTCTTCAATAACCTGCAGCGTTAGACAATAATTCTGCTGAGATAAGCAGTTAGAGGTTACACATTCTTGAACGTACAGCAAAGAAATCTAGCAGCAACAAGTAATATCAATATTGTGGTCACACTGTGCTAATCTAATGAAAATATGTTTTTTAAACACTGACTTGTAAATTATTCAGTTCTCTTGAGATGTATCTGGGTTCACAGAATCACAGGACTGGTCAGGTTGGAAGGGACCACAGTGGGTCATCTGGCCCAGCCATCCGGTCCACCAAGACCCTCCCACAGCACATTACATGGGATTGTGTCCGGGTGGTTCTTGAATATTTCCAGTGAGGGAGACTCCACAGCCTCTCTGGGCAATCTGTTCCAGTGCTCAGTCATTCTCACAGGGAAGAAGCAGGTGCAGAACCCTGCATTTGCCCTTGTTGGATTTCAGAAGGTCCACCTCTCCGAACTCAGGTGCCTCTGAAGGGCCACACTGCCCTCTGAGGTATTGGCCACTGTCTGTTTATTCAATAATTGAAGGAAGTTTTAGCTTTCTTTTTCCTGCCATCAATTAAAGTAACTAGAATTTCAGTTTATAAATGTATGATTACATGAAAAACATTCATATTCCATGTATGTGAAATGTCCAAACAATTGAAATATGCCAGGAGTATTGAGAACCTTGCAGTCAACTCATGTCATCAAACTGTGGGAGACAAACTAAAAAGCATTCAATGCCAAAGCTGTATAAGCCCTTTCCAGCTTATGGAGTACACCAGTATGTCAGAAGAAAGCAAGAGAGCTGGAAACTCAAACTCAGATAATTCCTACTTATTAATCTGGTTTATTTAGAGCATTTTAAAAATAGGTTGTCAAGTTTTCATGCTGTTTCGATGTTTTTCCAGCATTTCCTCTATGAAGTGGATGACATTTCCATCAAACTATTCATATTCTTGTATCTACTAATATGTATAAACAGTTCTGCACTCCATGAAGATCTAAGACACAACTGTATTGCATTTCAACACTTGCTTTATATTGACAATTTTATATTGACAGTTTCACATTGCAATTTTGCACAAGAGTGATGAGCATTTATTGACACTAGTTGAGTTTGTCCTTTTTCTGACATAAAACAAGCCTCTGGTTATATCATTATCCTATATAGTTAAGTTCAATCCACGTAAGTAGCACCTCATTAACAAGGGGATCAGATCTAGCTGGGAAGATACTGTTTGAATACAAGCACAAAGAAATACAGGTCGAAGAAACTTTCTTTTAAAGATAGTACCTCGATATTAAATTTGTAGGATCTTCCCCCCCTTCTTTGGTTAGATCCCCTACTGGTCCTGTCTCTGGAAATATATAAAATAAATTCTGACTCAGCTAAATATATTCACTAATTTTTGAAAAGTAGGGCTTAATAAGTCTATTTCTGATTTTTTCCCTAGATTAAGTCTGTTCTTTTTTAAGCTATCCACTCGCCCCTGAAGATGGCTTGTACCTCTGCCTATCACCTCTACCCAGATAACTAGAACAGTGTTAGCACAAGCTCAAGGGACAGAGACATTTTCTTCTGCTGGAGGTCTGTGCCCATCATCAGGAGCAAGTAATGTACAAATGCAAGAGGGTGTTTCTACTAAGTGCACTTGTGAATCACCAGCCTCCCTTTTGGAGAAGATAGCATGATGTCTATTTTCTCCTCGGTTTTTATCTTCTGTTATCTGCCCCTTATTTTCTAATCAACTCTACAGTTACTGAGGATTTTCATCTGGGGCTATCGTTTGATATGTTTGCTTTTTGTGTTGAAGTGTTCATTTATAGCTTTCCAATGCACCAACAAAACTGCTTCCATAGCATAACCTGTAGTGTAGGCCATTCATTATGTGCAGGTCCCTTTAAACAGATTAATAGCACCGGTGGAATGGTGATCACGGAACTTTGATGTTGCTTTGTCTACCACCTTTTTCAGTGGAAATTGTGTTAAATAAAGTGTTCATTGACAATTTCAGAGAAGCATTGGAGCAATCGCAATAAAATAATACAATAAAAATCTGACATAGATGACCTTATGATTTCTTTCTCTGCTCTTTGTAGTTTTCTTGATTTTAGCCTCTCTGTAGTCTGAAGGCCATCATGTATTTATGTTTACAAAATTTAACTCTACTCCTGGACATAATTAGCTTCTCTTCTCTTTTGCAAATTTTGTTTAATTTTTCTCCTTCTGCATGTACCAGTATCTACTGCCTGAATTTTGCCTACATTGCATTTTTGTGCTTGTCATAGACATCTGCAAGAGAATGGGCAAACCTAATATCTCTTTGGGAAAATATTGTTTTAAAGTATTTACCAGGTTAAATATAGCAGCTGATGAGGTAAGGCAACTGAGAGATTCCAAACTGAAACACTTTGCAAGATTTTTTTCTCTCATCCCAAGCGATGAGAGTACAGAACCAGATCACCTTTTTGATAAGTGCCTTATCTGCAGATGCTTCTGGGTCAAGCTTTGTGGAACAATGACTGTTTGATGTATGGTGCGTGTTCTGCAGCAATTCAACCTTGAAATATGCAGTTCAGGTTTACCACTGGGGATGTACAATGCTCAAGCACTTATGTTGTCATTCAGAGCATGTGTCTAACTTTGAGCAAGAGAATGGTTTCTGCAGTGTTTGAAAAATATCACAACAGACAGAAAATGTGCACTGTTAACAAAGTTAATATCAGCTTAACTTCATTGTTAGCTTAACTGAGAGTGAATCTAAGTCTTATGGCAATGCCCATGACTAAGGTTACAATTTCATTAAAGGCAGAGAAAGAGGAGTATCTGCTCTTTGGAAGTAACTATCCATTTCCTTCTGTGACAGCCAACCAATGTGGAAATTGGACACACACCACAGGCTAATGAGCTGTGTGTCAGGAGGTGAGCAAAGAAATCACTAAAAGTGGGTGGGGAGAGGAAGAGCCCTCTACTACTCATGCTTTTCAGAAAAAAAGGAGAAAAAGTGAAATTTCATCCAGGAGAGAGATGTCATGAAAGATAAAGGGATTTTGGGGTGTTGGTCTGTCAGCCACGGGAGAAAAAGGAAACAGATTATTAGATTACAAGGGTGTAACAAGCACAAGTACATGTTAGGTGACCTGGTAAATGTGTAAATTAT
The DNA here is from genome assembly GCA_013396995.1 of Dicaeum eximium. Lineage (NCBI taxonomy): Eukaryota > Metazoa > Chordata > Aves > Passeriformes > Dicaeidae > Dicaeum > Dicaeum eximium. The sequence goes on along the minus strand of VWZP01003533.1, from coordinate 48,655 downwards.
GCTTGTCACAGTCAAAATCAAAGGCCAGAGCAAGACAGCAGATTTTTTTTTTCTTAAAGAGCTGTTTGTAATTAATACAAACTGAAAAAACTGGGCCAGTGCAAGGTAAAGCTAATCAGGACCAAAATCTGGTAACCTGTTTTGATCTAGGTATGAGCCATATTTTTAAAGCAGCAAAGATTTATGAATACATCTCTTGGTACTTTGGTAAAAGTGAAGTCTCTGTATGTCCTCCTTTTCCATTCCTTGATGCTTTTAAATGAATCATGTTACTGCTACTTACTCTCTGTGAAGAGATTTGAGCCTAGGTCACACAGAAAAATGATCCAGAGGATTTCTCAGAGTGTTTTACCTGCATTTTACCTGGCTGAACATAACTCTTAAATTATTAAAGAGTTTATCAAACCATATTTTTAGAGAAATAATGTGCTTTTACAGTTTCCCTATTTTTCATCCTTCTCTGACTTTAGGTTTTCAATAGCCAAACCATTTCTTATTTTCTATCCAAAGACTCATTAGTTTTTTTTAACATATTCTCTCCCCCCTTTCCTCACCCTAAATGCTAGTCTAGGTATATCCAGCTGAATTTTTGGCAGAATAGTTTTCTTTGATAAAAAAAAATAAAAGACTAAACACTGTGTGGTGCTTATTTATATTTTACTCTCACTGTATTTGGTTTATGTGCATGGGAAAGCCTAGATTTTTTGAACTTTGGGAGTGGTCATGGAACATGAGGAGAGATATTTCAGAGAGCAACTGTAATGGTTTCCCCTGTCCAAGTATTACAGACTAAGAAAAACTCTTCTGGCCAATTTGCTTCTTTTGAGATCTCAAATAGATGTGCTTCAAACTTGAATAGAGAGGATTTATTTGAATTTGAATTTTCTTGGGTATTTTTTAAAGCTGAAAACACAGAGAAACACTGTTTCTGAGAAAACACTGTGTTTCTGAGAAAAAAAAAACAAACAAGGAAAGAAAACAGAACATGGCCAAGACTAAGACTGGAAAAAAGAGATAGTGTTTAAAAATGAAAAAGGGTTTACTGATATTTCACCATCAATCTCTGGTGTGTGCATACAACAGAGAGCAGAAGAAATGTATGATGAAACTTAATGTCCCTCTGCTTGTTTTTTTCCAAAATAAAAACAAACAAACCAACCTGATTTTTGTTACAAGAGTCAAAGAATTATTGGTTGTTGCAGATACTCTGAGATGTTATTCATTTACAAAGTGTTGTCTACAATTTTGAGCTGAGCGTAATGGATGTAAAATACAGAAGTAAGGAGAATAAACACAGGCTCCAGAGCTTGCCTATCATGTGAAACCCCAATCATTCTTAGTTTTTGCTATGTTCAACACTGTGCCTTCTCAATTCAGGGTACAAGCAGTACTGTGACACTCAGAGAAGCTCCTGGTTCTCTTTATTATCTCCCCTAGTCGGTGTTGTAGCTGACCAGTTTTGTGTGTCTGAAAAAGAATTTTCAGAAGTTATCTCAAGCACAGGTGATATTTTTATGTGAGAAACAGAAAAGCTTATTTTTGGCAGACGGGAGGGAAGCAAGAATAAATTGCCTCAGGTTTGTCCCGAGTGTATTAAATTGCTAGAGAGAAGAAGAAAATGACAAGAACAAAATTTACAAGAGCTGTACTTAAGTTTTGCAAATTTTGTGGCTGTCAGCCAGAAAAGCAGAGTGTCCATGGCTGTCACAGGAGCATGAGTGAACAAAGAAGACACTTTGGTTCAAGTGAGAAATTATAGGCCTGAGAACAAAGAACTTAGGAGGGAGCTGAAAATGAGAACCTAACCCACACAAAATGGGGACAAAGGAGATTTGAGTGTTCAGAGTAGGTCCATTCAGAGTCAAATAGAGTTCAATGATCAGTGAAAACTTCAAAGATGTTCTGTGTCCAAGGTTTGTTATTCAGTGCCCTGATCTCATGCTTTGGAACAGATTCAGAGGTGATGTGGATGTCAGACTCCAGTAAGTGGGTGGAAGGTATTCAGCCCTCAGCTTTGAAGCCTAGAAAGTGCAAGTAAAAGAATGGTGTGCTCTTCTGTCCATCCCATCTCTTTATTACGTTTCATTTCTCGGTCCTCTTTGTACATGTAAAACTTGACCTGCTTCTACTTAGAGCATGAAAACTCCCTGCTGCCTAGAAGAAATAAGAGTTATACCATAGAAGGAATAAGAGTTATACCAAATGCTTGCTATTGGCTTGGATGGGTGGATTGTTTGATAGGCAAAAAACTGGCTGGATGGCCAGACCCAGAGAGTTGTGGTGAATGGAGCTAAATCCAGTTGGCAGCTGGTCCCTGAATTCCTCCTTAGGGGCTCTTGGTAAACATGAGCCAGTATGAGCCCAGGTGGCCAGGAAGGCCAATGGCATCCTCACTTTTATCAGCAATAATGTGACCAGTGGGACCAGAAAAAAGATTGTCCCCCTGTACTGGGCACTGGGGCCATACCTCAAATTCTGTGTCCAGTTCTGGCCCCTCACTACAATTAGGACACTGACGGGCTGGAGCATGTCTGGATAAGCGCAATAGAGCTGGTGAAAGGTCTGGAATGCAAGTCCTTTAAGGAGTGGTCAAGGCCTCCAGGGTGTTTAGCCTGGAGAAAAGGAAGCTCAGGAACCTTATCACTCTCTAGGACTGCCTGAAATGATGTTGTAGCTGGGAGTTGGCTTCTTCCAGGCACTGAACAAAAAGACAATAGGATATGGCCTCAAGCTGCACCAGGGGAGGTTCAGGTTGGACATCAGGAAGAATTTCTTCATGGAAAGGGTTGTTAAACCTTGGAATGGGCTGGCCAGGGAGNTCCCCAGGGTGCCAGCATCCAGAGTGGGATGGGATGAGGCCAGGTGCCCAGCTGAGTCCCAGGGCTTGTAGGAAGCCGGTGGCCTCAGAAGCCCCTGGGAGCTTCCTCCCGCATGGAGATATGGATAAGAAAGCACTCGTAACATCAGCAGTGTGCTGGCAGTAATACAACATATCTCCAAACCCCAAGCTGCACCAGGGGAGGTTCAGGTTTGACACGAGGAGGAATTTCTTCACAGAAAGGGATGTCATGTGTTGGAATGGGCTGTCCAGAGAGGAGGTGGAGTCACCGTCCCTGGAGGTGTTCAAGAAGTGACTGGATGTGGCACTCAGTGCTATGGTTTAGTTGTCACAGTGTTGATGGTTCAAGGGTTGGACTCGATGATTTTGGAGGGCTTCTCCAACCTAAATGTTTCTGTGATTTTGTGGTTCTGTGATTTAATAGTGAAATTTGAAGTGTAGCGTTTAATGTTTGGTTTTTCTTGTTTGGGTTTTTTTTTTTCTAAATACATAAAAGATTAGGAACTTTACAAAAAAAACAGCTAATACCAAGAACTAAATTTTGCTGACAACTACCTGAAGTCCTATTTTTATAGACTACTAAAAGTGCTTTGAATTATTTGCCCATGATGATGTTTTTTTTGTTTGGTTAGTTGGTTTTTTAGGGATATTTTAGGGCAGTGCTGTCTGACTTTGGTGTCACTAACTAAAAAAAAACAAGCTAGTGATATGAAAAAGTGTAAAAAGAACAAAACTGCAAAATTGCTAGGCTTGGGCAAGTTCAATGCACAATTACAGTACTGTGCTAGGATTTTTGTTAGCTGTGACTGATCTCTGTTTTCACAGCTTTTTCAAAAGAGAGAAATCAAAATCCCATCCATCACAATCATGTGTGATGCCAATACCAGGAGTCAAAGTTTCATTTCAAAGAAATACTGAAATAAATATAATAAATAAATAAATATATTATTGCCATATTAAAAAATATATGAAAAATTATATATTATAAATATATATATAATATGTGTAAAATATGTATTTTCATATATATGAAAAACTAGGCCACCCATGTTTACCAGTTTGCCTTCTAACCACAGGTTTCCTAGGGGATTTTCTTACAGTTGAATAGGTGCAGTTTTGGTCAATGCCAGACACCAAACCTCAAGCCAGTCAGCTAACTGACCATGGTTTTGTAATACTATTTTGTGACCTTGCTTTTAATCGTTCTTCCAACTTCTGTAATGTTGTATGCAATAACCATTAAAAATTAAGTGCTGAAGGGTCTGATGTAATTCAGCGTCAGAAGTGAATTTTTCATGCAGACAGGCATGTTTTACAAACAGTAAAACTCATTTTGTTAGTGATGTAAAACTAAGCAATTTTTTTTACTTCAAGTGTTAGCATTTAATTGTGTTCTCTCATGCTGCCAACTCTTTCTCATTTTAAAATTGAACAGCAGTCTTCTCCAGTCTGCCCACAGGTTTGGAGTCCACTTCTACTAGATTTGAACAGTTCTATCTGCTTTGCTTTGGTTCATTTATTCATGAGCACCTGAAGAGAGCTGTAATTTTTAAAGCCCTTGCACCATACAAGAAGACAATTTCATGTCAAGCATGTCATCATTAGAAATATTTGTAATTTGAGTGCCACATAGATAGATTTTGTTTTGAAAAAATGGAATGTCTGAAAGGCAAAGCAGACAATAAAGTAGTGATATTCTGGATGAGTGAATGGTCATTAAGAAAAACCCTCAGTGAAAAGGAGATAGGAGACATGGGCAGTTCAACAGTGCAAAGGGTTGGGTTTTTTTTAAGATTTTGTACTTAGTTTAAGCTTCAAACAATGAGCCAATAGTCTGTATTGGAGCTGATACTGACTTTAAGGCCATTGCTGATAGGACAAAGCAGAAATGACATAGGTCAGAAATGCACTTTCTTTTCTTCTGCAGTCCCTACATTAAGACCTCCCATTATATCCATTTTAAGAATCACTTCTTAATTCACTTTCTTCTTGTATGGGAGAGATTACACATATATAGGGCCCCCTATAATTTCAGATCCCACACTCTCAATTCATTTTGGACTTATATTGATTTATGTCAGAAGGCTGAAGTAAGAACCAGTCCTTTTTCTCCTTTTTGATTGTCCAAAGAAATTGTAGAGAGATAATAAACTATTTCTCAACTGTTCCTTTGGATATGCTTATTACTAAGAAATAATTTTTAAAAAATCACTATTTGATTATGAGTTTTTTTTCTCATTTATAAGTAAGGAGAAATACATTTTGTATCTGTGTCAGCGAATTCTAAATTTTTCTAAGTAAATAAATATTCTCCAGTAATCTCTCTTCAACAGTAGTGGGAATGTTTCTGCCATTCAGGCAATAAAGGTATAAGCATTAAGTAGTGAGGGTCAGATTTCTGTGCTGGTGATGTGGATATCTAACTGCAAGGACTTTTCTGTGTTTTTTATATGTAAAATGTTATCCCACAAATTATGGTATGGTCTTTTTGTACATCTATACATCAGCTTTTTATTTCACTCTGATGCTACAGCAAGTTGTAAGATAAAGTTAATTTCAAAACATATAATTCTTGCATACTTCTGGTGCTCAATGTCAAATAAATGTAAAAGTATGTCGTGTAGATAAAATGCAGTATATAGAATTAATTCTTGCAGGTCTCTGAGGGTTGTACTTAAGATGATAGAACTGGCCTCTGTGGACTGTGGAGGTAATAAAACTTGAATAAAACTTCATAGAAGAAAACTGATCTATTCTCTTCCAGCTATTTCAAGCTCTAACACTGGTAGGGAACAGATAGAAAAGTATTCCCCAGTGGAGGACATGAAAATGTTTCATTCTCTTTTGGTTGCTCTGTGCCAAACTAGAATTTAATAAGTGTATCACTTGCTATTTGCCATTGTATAATGATATCATGGAGGAAAAAAAGAAAAGACAAGATAAAGTACTTTATTCTCAGGAAAATGTACTCATTTTTCTGTATGTCAGATGAAAACAAAGTGCATTTAGATCCCAGTGGGACTGAAAGGGTGACATCTCATAAAATTTCAGCTTATATGTCTGTGAGGATCTTCTGCTGTGTCTCATGGCCTGACTTTCTTTCTTCACAACAACCAGCCACTGCTTTAAGCTGAAAAGAATGAAGACAAAATTTTAGAAAGAAAAAAAAAGCCAATGAGGATTGAAATGAAATGCAGAAAGAAAATGTCTAAAAATACTTTAAAAAGATCAACCCACTTGCCCAAGCTAAAACTGTGCTGTGTTCCTGTACTGCAAATTTTGTCAAGGCAGCAATAAAGAGGATTTTCCAATTGCAACACAACTGGTAAAAAAAATTTAAATGTTCTAAAACATTTAATGTCATCTATGGTTTAGTTTTTTCTTGATTTTAATTAAAAAAAATTTTTCTTTTTCTTTTCTTGTTATAGTACAATGCAGTAATTCCCTGGGGTGCTTTCTGAAACACAACAATATCCAACAATACTTAGCAATTGATAGACTGCAGGTTTTGCCATTTTTTTCTTTTTTCTGAGATTATCCACGTCAGAGTGTAGTTACAATTTCTCTGTTATCTTCAATTTTGCAAACATTTGTTTTCTGTTACTATTCTGTGCAGCCAGAGGAGGAGGGATAGGAAGGAAACACAAAGTCTAACAGATACTTATTTGCATAAGGTTAAACATAACCAACAATTAATTTAATTTGAAGGAACAGAAGAATCTAATAATAGACTCTTGGAAAAAAATTAATAGAACTAGTTTTCAGCCGTACTCTCGCTGTCATCTAAATTGTACACATTTACACTACTCCATGCTTACTTCCTTTTGACTAATGCAATGAATATGTTGATAAATACACTTAAAAGATACACAGCCCTTCTTATACAGAATGTTTTCCTTCTGAAAGGATACTCTGTTGTATGTGGCCTTACTGTTCACTTTTTTTTGTTTTGTTCTGTTTTAAAAGCATGTGCCAGGCCCCCAATAATTTGTTTTTTCCTCTATTTGCCACCGAGCTGCGTGGCCCCACTCCAGAGCAGTGTGAGAACCAAGGAGTGGCTTTGGGTTGCCATGAAGTGTGTGTGAATAGTTGTGTTGTATGTCATAGCTCTTACTGACTCCAGTGCCACTGCTAATGTTTTAATGTATGCGTGTATGTGCCTTGAGGGAGTAGTTTGTGTGTTTTACTAGCGTGATACACCAAAACACTCCCTTCCTTTTGCCTCGATTATAAATTAATACATGCCACCAGGGGACCTCTTATGATGTAAAATTGTCATCTTGTGAACAGTGTGGATGAGATTCCATGGAAGTGCAGCTGAGCAGCTCCCCATCCTGTGAGCACAACAAAACTCTCTCCGTGCTCGCCCCTGGTGGCTTGCATTAATTTCCTATGAATAATTCACGTTCCTTCATCACAGTTATTATTCCTTCCTTCTTCTTTTGTTCCCCACTTTTGGAAGGCACGCCAGCCTCTGCTGTGGTGGAGTGCTCTCAGGCAAAACTCATCCCCTGGCCCCATGGCAAGGCTCGTGGGCACTGGGCAGTGCCAGGGTGGGATGTCACACTGGCACAGGGAAGCACCCTGCGGGGTTCTTAAACCTGCCAGTGCCCGAATTAGTGTTTTAATTGAGAAGCTAATGGGTTAATCAGGATCCCTGAGCTTGTGCTGCTTAATGGATCTGTTGCCTGGCAACGACACCTGACAAAATGAGGAGGTTTTGTGCTTCTGCCACTGTGTAAGTCAGGCTCTTATCTTGGGAGAGTTCAGGAAAGGGAGCTGCTCATATGCTGAGTCTCCACCCAGCTGGAAGCTCTGCAGGACAAGCATCAAACGATTTTCAAGTCTGACTCCTTAATTGTAAGGCTTCCAAAATTCAGATGCATATTTGAACTTTTTGAAGTCTCGCTTTTGCCTTGCAACCCAAAAGGGTCATTCCCCCTTCTCCCTCTGTTTTCCTGACCTGCATTCACATCCCTTCCTAAATCCCAAGTACTTACATTGATTTTTTTTTTTTACATTTTTTTTCCTCAGCGGCTTCCCCTTATCCCATTTCTTCTAAACAGCTAAACAAGCCCCCTCTAATTTGTTTAGCCTCTGCCAGGAAACATTTGTCTCTCTAGCCATCAGTCTGTGTTACTCTGCTGCTGTCCCTGCTCAAGGTTTGCTGTTACCTTACGTATCCCAGGAAATATTTACCTTGCCAGAGAAACAGCTGAGCACAAAGTTGAGGTTGTCTGACTTAACACAGGCTACCTGTTGGCTTTGGTGGGGTTTTTTGAGAACTGGAGGAGAAAGTCTGCTGTGCTTGTTTTCAGAACTTAGCTGTTTCTCCAAAGGCTTTGTAAATCTGTGGGGTTTGAAAATGTCTGAGCTCACGCCTGAAGCCAAGGCTGGCTCTCTTTGAACACTGGTGGAAATCTCATTAGGATATCAACAAACTCTGTTTCAGGGTTTGAGGCAACTCAGAGTTGCATAAATATGTTCTTTGGCATGTTAATATGCTTTCTCACAAATACAGCATGTAGAGTAATTTCTGCTTATGCAAGCTATGCATTTCAGTTTAAAAGCCCATCCTGTGGCACAATATGTTACTTTGCCAGTCTGCCTTGAAAAGATCAGTGTTGCACTGATCCTATTTCTGTGGTACTTCCTGTATTCTTTGATATGTGAGCAAGATTACAAAAAAAAAAATCTAACATTTCTAAATGGATTATTGTGTGTGTACACCTCAAGAAGTATTTTTAAATTCTCCTCCCATGATTCTTTCAGATGTTCTGTACCTGGGTAATTCAGCCTTTATTCTGGTGTTAACAGGTTGTTCTGAATAGGAGTTCTCTAACTAGACAGCAGTTTCTTTTTTTCTTCATTCCATTTGCTAGGAAAGAGAATGGTAGGGCACAGTGACATTTATTTACTTGCCTCTTTATGTACTGTGTCATCTGGAGCTACTGTAATGTGGATTGCTTACTTTTAACAGCAAAACTACTGTGACACACAATGCTCTTCCATAAGCTATATGGGAGAAAGCTTTGCTACACAAGACAGTAGACAAGGTAGGTGAGCCAAATGTCAGGACTTGAATTTTGCAGGTGTTGAAATAATTTCTCTATTGTTACATCTCAGTGAAATACAATATCCAATACCTGGTGGGATAGTCAAATTGTGCTATTGTACCACATTTTGTTTCTAAAGCCAGTGCAGGCTATTCTGTAATTCCTTGCCTCACGCTTTGGTAAAATGAGACCCTCAAATCTATTCTCTCCTTTTTTTGCATTTGAGGCAATTTTCTGTAGAGTGACTAAATTGTCTATTTGCGTGGGAACTGACTCCTTTGCAAAGTTCTGTGTCTCTCATCCTGAGAGCATGATACTAATGATTTTGATCTTTCAGGAAGACTGTGCTGAGATGGGGAAGGCACTAATCAGATTAGTTAATGTGATTTGTAGAAGGGGTAAAAAGATAAGGATCCGGGACTCCATAAGGAAGGAGTTTATAGCAGAGGATATCAGAACACAGATCACACAAAGAAATATTTATGTCTTATTTTATCTGGAACAGAGCAATATTGGAGTGCAAAACTGAATTCCCTGCATAGTGTTGAAAAGGCTGCCTTCCTTTTAAAGTAGAGCCTGCTCATCTTATAAGTGATCAAGACATGAGTGTTTATTTCACTGTCAGGCTAAAACCATTACTTTGTATCAGAAAGCATACATGCAGTTTTTTACTCATTAATTAAATTGCTGATGCAATTTGTAAATGCACTTTAAAGATAGTACTAGAGGGTGTAATGAGTTCCTAAGCAGACAATTAGGCTGAAGAAAGCTGAAGTTCATTCTTTGAATTTAATGGGCATCACCCTTACTACAGAAGTATTTTCTTATAACTTCTCACCAAACTTCTCTGTGTCTGTACTGTCTGACTTTAACTCTACATGCACTACATGAGGTGCTGGGAGAGCTCTCCATGGGGAAAGATTTGCCAGAGATTTCTTAAATCTTCTTAAAGATTCAGCAATCTGGAGCAGTGGGACTCTAGTGCTTGTATGAAAAGAATGGTAATGAAAATATATCTTTCCTCTGCTGAGACACTGGCATTGAATGCTTAAAATCTTTTTTCAGCTATTTACACTGTAGGAATGTCTTTGTGTGTGTATGTATACATATACAAATAAGAAAGTATGTATGTATATGCACACCTCTTTGTCACTTAACACATTCTAGCAGCATGCCAGACAATCCAAAGGCTCAGGTCCATGCTCAGGTCCTGAGGATATTGATACTGTTTGGAGAATGTATCAAAGAATGGCACAGGCAACACAGGATTACAGAACAGCTGGGTTTGGAAGGGAACATCTGGTCAAACCCCCTAGCTCATGTGGGTCACCTAGAGCTGTTTGTCCAGACAGCTTTTGAATTTCTCCAAGGATGGAGACTTTATCACCTCTCTGGGCAACTTCTGCCAGTGCTTGGTCCCCCTCACTGTGACCAGGTGTTTCTTGATGTTTACAGGGAAGCACTACCTCCCTACACCTGCTGGCAATACAATGTGTAACGCAGTGCAAGACACAATTTTCCATTTTTAAGGTGAAGGCACCTTGCTGGCATACAGTGGCTCCACCAGGAGAGCAGGCACATGAGATTCACTTCTCCAAAGCTGCCTTCCAACACAATTTCATACCACCTTCCCATTAGAAACATCTCCTACAATTGGCTAGGGGTGGTGCTTTACCTAAACTGAGATATTGCACTTGCAGCCTAGTCCCTTCTTTCCTGTTTGCCTTCTGAACAGGGAGGAGAATGTTTTTAGCTTGATTGCTTTGGACCCTGTATTCTATGTCTTTTAATTAGATGTCTAACTAGACTGCTTAAAAATAAAGTTTCTCTGGGCTGCCGTGTGAAAATAAAGCCCTTTAAATGTTTTTATACTTCTGGATTTTAAGAAGAAAGAATTCTATGTGCATGCTGCTACTCCATTGTTCAGTATGGACAACAAAGTAGTGGGAAAAAAGTTTTATGTATTATAATGGTGGGAATCCCTTTCTCCTCTCTGGGAATGGAATACTGCACTATCTTGTTGGTGTAGCAAAGTCATGATAACTTGAATTCTGCCTTTCTTTTCTGAGTAAATCCTGACAAAACATTTGGTATTTGGTTCTCTAAACCATAGCATGTATTCTTCTACAAGGGTCGTATCTGATGGCAAGGACACTCTGACAGCTGCAGAATGTGCCTAATGATAAAGTTTGATAAAATTTTTAGGAATTATGAGCTTGGTTTTACCTATAGCACTGTAGAAAAACAGCTTTTTCATGGAGTAAAATTGTTGTGCTTTAGGGTTAAAAAAATAGGAGCATTGGTAATAACTTTAGTATGTTGTTTGCAGTGTAATAATTTTCTGTCATTATTAACTTAAAATGGTTTGGACCTGAATTCTTACCATTCACATTTAACTTTTTTTATAATGTATACTAATGCTTTCTAATTCTCTTCTTATAATCCAACATTAAGGAAACAAATTCCATGAGAACACTAGAGGGTATTTAGCAACCAGTCAGAAACCTGACCTGAACGTCATTTGCATTTAAATATTGTAAAATATACACAATTGGAGTCCAAGAGAATTCTTGAATTAGAGAATTTAAACTCTGTAGGCTCCTAGGCTCATTTCTGCTAACCATGAAACAGGGTGCCAGGAACCTTATCAATGAGCATAGCCACTTTTAACACTTGGAAACACATGTTGGAACAATGTGTCATTTAGAGCTGGGTGAAATAGCTGGTGCTCACTCTCCCGGGAGCCAGCAGTGGAAACAGAAACCTGCTTTGTGCCCAGTTTTGGACAGGGAGTTCAACAGAGACCTCCCACTTTCAATGAACTGAGATGAACTCCCCAGCAGCCTCAGCGCATTTGGGCTTTTTAGGATCTGTGCCACTTTTGTATAAAAACTAAGGAATCAGGTGATTCTAAGCTGGTAATTAGGGCCCTCATCTCTAGCTGCTGGACTAGTTCTTTATACAAGGAGGAAAGTTTTGACCCAGGCATCTTCCTGGTGGAGAAGATGGGGACCTGGGGCTCCCATACCCTGGTTTGCCAGGCAGAGTTTTACATAGAGAGCTAGGGAGAAAAAGATGTGTTCGGTACCCAAGGGACCCACGTGCTTCAGCACAGTGTGATGTGGCTGGAGGTAGCATCATCCTGTAATTGTTGCTGGGAATGCAGTGCAGGCAGATCCCAGGACATCCCACAGATCAGGTGGGAGGTGAAGGGGCCACTACCAGTCCCTTGGGTCACTCCTTCTTTTGCTCCCTGAGATGTTTCCCTCAGAGTCCCACAGGACTTTCTAAACTGGATGAAATGNTCATTTTTTTTTCCTTCATCTGTTAGGCTAAGAAATCAATTATTTGCACAGCCTCAGTATCAGGAGAGAGATCTTCTATTACTATTTCCTATACTGAAGAGCTTATTATGACTACATAGGGGTTATTGTATTCAGAAGCAAAGGGATTACAAATATCTCAATGTCTTTTATAGCTGCTAGTAATTATTTTTGCTTCCAGCTATGTTACGACCATTAAAGTTCATGTTTAGGTTACAAGTTCCCTGTGTGAATGTTTGCTTTTAATTAATAGAAGGATGTGCTGGGCTTGTCCTTCCACAGTGTAGACCCTAAACCTGTCAGAAACAGCTTACAGTAATGGAAGAGCTTTGAAAAGCTCTTTCCTGTGAGAAATGTGGCTGGAATTCCTTGATTTCCACACTACTAGCCAAAGATATGGGTGCTTGGGAGGTTTTGTCCTACAGGCTGTATTAGATAACTTTGTTACACTCTGCATGAAATGCAGCCCCTGACTTTTGACAGCTGCCTGTATATTTTTCAAGCCAGCAAAGAAATAGCTGCTAACAAGCAAGCAGTGGCATAGTTAAAATTCAGTGTAGATCATAGCTGCAAACACGCTGAGGGTAAAAGGGCTGCAGCCACTTCATCTCACTGTTCCATAACAAACTACAGTTTCTAAGAGAACCAAATGTCCTGGCTCTTCTCCCCCACTGTGGAAATGCTCTCCCCCTCCCTCCCCTTCCCTTATGCAGGGATGAGAAAACCTCACTGCAATCTAAACATTTGCTGTTATCATCTGTCATAAATAATCTCCCAAAAAATATTAAGAGAGAGGGGAGAACAGCAATCCTCAAACCACTGTTTAGGCCATAAAGGCCAAAAGCATTTGTGTTTGTTTCAAGATAGTGGAGCCCAGAGTGGAGGTCTGGTATTTTGCTGGTGACCGCTGAAGAAGAGGGATTTGGCTGCTGGCAGAACATAAAGCAAAGCTGACAACAAAGCTTTCCTTTCATGCTATCCAAATGAACACATTTCTAATCTGAAATTCAAATACTTGACAACAGAGAGTCTGTGAGTTGGGCTTTGAATAGGAAATTGCTTCATGGTTTTAGCATAATGAATTAGGCAGTTAGAGTAAATCCATTTAGACGGCATAGAATGCTTTCACATGCCTTGTAAAAGCTAAAAAACCCTACTAATTTCCCAAATTTCTCATGACTTGCAAAATGTCTAAGTGTTCTGAGCAAATGTGGTTGTGCATGTTATGTTTGGCTTATTGCAGCTATGTAGTTTGACTCTTCTATTTTACAACACACTGATTATTTAGATAAGATTGTACCTTAATTAAAAGGCATAAATAACAGCTAGGACGTTCTTTGAAAACCAGCGCTCTCACCAATAACGAGAGTACATTAATTAGTCCTGACACTCTGTTCTGGTCAATTACTATTACACATTCTGGAGATGCAGCATTAGGCTGAGAAAACAGCTGGGGTGGAGTCGCACCGAGAAAATCAATGGAGGGATTCTCTGAGCTGTTGGCTGTGCACTGACAAGTGGCAGCTTCGGTCTCGTGTTTTGGACAACACTGGACCCATTCTCTGTTCATAACCCTTCAAGGGCACCAAACAGAGGCAGTGTCACAGGTAGCATAAGGAGAGATGCTGTAACAGAGCACAGAGTGAGAAGCTGTTGTTTCTTTTGTGCATATGTCTGACCTTGGAAATCATTTGTCAGGCCTCCTGGGAACTCAAAGTTCCTTCTTCTCTGGTTTGCTTAAGCAAACAATTGCAAATAGTACCACTCAGAAAGCCAAGGTTAAATGCATTCCAGTCATGTTTTCAAAAAGGAGCTGCCTTTTAAAAAAATTCTTTTCTTTCCTTTTTTTTTTTCTTCTCTCTTTTTCTTTTCTTTTTCTGATAGTCCTTGTAATATTCTTAATAATTTGTAGAAAATGTTCAAGTCCTTGTTTTAAACATTTTGTTTCGCTGCAATGGTTAAGCCTAAGAAGGCAACTGAGTTTATGAGCAACAGCACAGGGACTTTCTGTCAAATGCATATAAACAGATAATAAGGCATGACATTCTTGTATTCAGAAGCACACAAGCTATCACAGCAAACCAACATTTTTTTCCCATGGAAAAAGACTGCATAAATAAATGGATTTTATTTTATCACATAGTTTTTAACTTTGCCATTAGAGAAACCGTGGTACAATGACATAGTTCTTTGGGTTGGCATTGTGATAAACGAATTATGATGGATTATTTTCCAAAGAGTATTTTTAATCATTAATGTGTGTCAAACACCTAATTAATGTTTACAGTTAGGAATGTAAAGGAAATATGTCCTTACTTTCTCACATAAAATATGAATAGGTCTTTTTAGGTCCTTGGAGTTGCATACTGAATATATGTATACAAGAATCTGAATGTATGTATGATGAATTAAAATGAGAAACACTGGCATTTAAATGCATTAAAGCTATACTGAGTTGGAATAATAATTATCACCACCAGCACAACATAAATATTTAAAACTACTGTACCTATGCAGTAGTCACAGAGGCACCAGGCTGAATTTATCAAAAACCAATTCTGAATGGCACCTCTAGCAAAATAATGGGATATGGAAAGAAGGCATCTTCAAATCATTAATATGGAGGAAAACTGAAGCCTGCCTTATAGGCTTGTTCTTAGGTGCCAACACAAACAATAGGTTCCAAATCAGGACTTTCCATACATGAGATGTCATAAACATCAAGCCATGCAGCTGAGATCTGCCCTGCTGCAAGACAGGCTACTGCTTGAATCACTTCACTACAACAGAGAGGGGTATTCAGATACTTCCATTTAAGAATTAGCTAAGAGATTTTTTTTTTTTTAAATTTTTAACTTATATGGTGGTGTACAACACTGTATAGTGTGCTGGAAAAAGAAGCACAGTCTGTGGAAGAATTGTGTGTGTATGTGTGTGTACATACTCTCAAACATACTCTCAAATTATAGCATGATGTCAAAATTAGTTATTTCTGAGCTATCAAGAAATTTATGTTTTACTGGGGCAAAAAGAGTTTTTAATTGATTTCTACTATGTGCTATTCTTTGTGGAAGCATGTTCATGCTAAAATCTAGCTGAAATCTATGAAATTATTTGGTGGGCACAGAGAATTTTGCCTAGACATGAACTTTGAATGAACTAGAATCTGATAATCTGATGCAATATGAAGTTCCTTTAGATGGTGAAGGCATTGTTTAAAGTTGAGGTAAAAGGTGATAAAAAGTACTAAAATTTTAGATTTGAAAGCAGAACATCATCTTATTGAATGAGATAAATGTATTCTTATCAGAAAGGACTCTTTGTAAGAGAACTGATGACTAAGTACTATTGCAGAAAGAAATAACAAGATTAACCAGCCAGAGTTACTGATTGCTGTCCAAAAATAGTGATTAATTTCTTCCATCTTAACTCTAGGTCCTTGTTCAGCTTTTACTTAACTTGCCATATAGAGTCACTGTGTTCTTCCCTTTGATTCTTGCTTGCATAGTGTAAAAAATGAAGAAAAGAAATGGATTACAGCCTTTCCCTTCCACCTGAAAGAAATAATTCCCTCTTCTGCTCTAGTTTGTAACTCATTTGTAGTAAAATTGCTCTGTAAATACACCTCCAGTGGCACCAGCTAAAATACACTACTGTTAGGCTGCCTAAATCACAGTGTTGTATTTTGGAGATGCCACAAGGGGTGTGCATGGTGTGTAACCCTGTACCTCTTCTCCCTGGAAGATCTGGGTTGCACTGTTTAGAGGCACAGTGTATGATCTGAAGCCTGGGAAAAGCTTTGAGCCAAGTATCTGTCATCCTGTTCCTGCCCTTCTCTGCAGCATGAATTACACCCCTTCTTTCTAATGACATTTGATAATCTTGAGAAGGGCAGAAGCTGTTTAAATTGCGACGATATCCAGGTTAATTGAAAGTTATCATTGGTGACCAGGAATTCACAGGGTTTGCTCTGCAGTCTGCAGAGTAAAATGTGACTCTTGCCTTCAGCATATTTTGGGGGTTGTTATGAGGGATTGTAATTTACATCACTTTCACACAGCACCTACAGAGGGACAACGTTCTCTAAGATGCCTTAGGTCCCTTTCACAATGTGGAGAGCTGTTTATGCAGGAAAAGATAAAATACTGCCTTTCACAAATGTGAGCTCCAGAATTTGATCTTGGGTCACTCATTTCATCTCATTGATAGGACAGGATTGTAACATATTCTTTCATAAATGAGAAACATGCAAAAATTTTAATTACTGAATTTGCACTGCTACCTTTTCTCTCTGAAAAATATCTCCAAAACCAAAGAAATGGGCATATTTTTCGTAAGTTGACTACGATAATTTTTAATGTTGCAATGTCAAGGCTTTTGGCAGACATAAGTGCTAGAATAGTCATGGATAAAAGTTTAAAAATATCATAAACTGATTTAGCACACAAAATGTATTAAAAGCAAATCCTCAGAAACTGTCTCAAACAGGAAATAAAAAATTTATCTTCTTATTAAAGATTCAGAATAGAAGGCAAATTTATATTGCAGAAACCATCTTTTTTCTTTTCCTTGACTCTACCCATATTAGAAAATATTTGATCTCATTTCCTCTGCTGATGCTTACAAATGCAGCCAGCTGTTAACCTTAAGTTTAAATTCTTATGTTGCATTTAGGTTTCCAAAGTTTCATGAGAAGGGAAGCTCCTTAGAAGCAGTTTATCCTCTGAGTGAAATATGAGCAGAGTTGAAATGCGCTTTGATTACACTAAGGTGCTAAAGCAGGCTGAAATGAGATTCAATAAAGCAACCCTTTCAGCAAATTCAATGCAGTGATGAACCAATGCTTTCCCAAACTGATTAATTTGTTGAAGGGAACATTTTACTGTCTGCTAATTTTCAGATATGTCTAATTGCTTGGAAATCAAATACTTTCTGTAGCAAAGAAAGATACAGGAAATGCTGTTAGATAATTAAAGCATAAAGGTTATGCACAAATGTCAAATCAATAAGGACTGTAAACATGGTTTATCAACCACACCAAGTACACTTTTTCTGTTGCAAAATGTAAATAGGTTTAGAATGGAGAGGTCTGGTAGGATGATGGATAGGATACCCATAATACTTTAATTAACTCCAGTTTCCTACATGTTAAAGGTTTCTTCAGTCTACTGGTTTATGTAACAAACCCTCTTAGGATTTCATTAGCCATTGCTCAATATGAAGTGCAGAATGCCATCTGAAAGGGTTACATTTTGTCCTGCTCTTCTGCTGAGCTAAAAGACTTATCACAGTGCTACTGTGTTACTGTTTTCCCTAAAAAATATGCAAATATTTTAAAGTATCAGCTGAGGGTATTGCTTTGGTATTTTGCTTTTTATTATGAGGAAATAAAAGCTAATGACTTCTAACAGTGAAATGCAAATGCTTCTTTAACGGCACATAATTGGTTTCGATTTTTGTTTTGTTTTTTGTAGGGGAGGTATGTTCAGGGATTTGGATTCTTTATGTTGGTCGGAGGAAGAAAAATTTCTTTTCTTTTGCAACTGAGAAGATATGATTAAAAGAAAACCTATACTTTACATGCCAATAAATTTCAGGCTTTTTAGCTTTTTCTTTTAGTATATAGGGTATTTTTCTTTACACCTTTTTGTCTGATAAAGGGTATTCACATGTTCTGTTTTAAATGAAGAAACTCTCCCATTCTGAAAGCAAGGATTCTGAAGCTGGGACATTTTCTAGCCATGCTTACTAAGGATTTTTTATCCCTGTAGAAAGGAAAACATAAATCAGCTGGTATTCAATTTGGCTTCCGACAATTAAATTTATCATTAGGAAAGAAAAGGGTTATTTAACCTTTAACCCTAATAGAAGAGCTTAATTTTAAGTTTAGAGCGCAGAAAGCCTTTTTATTTAAAACAAAATGCTATCTAATTTTTCATGTTGCCCATTTAGGACTATAACACATGAAAACATCACATACAGCCTCAGTTAATAATGATCTATTTTCTTACAGAAGCAGGCAATAATAATGCTCATTAACACAATTTTCTAATGTTCCTGTGGGAATTGCTATCAAGCGCTCTGTTAAGGACTTATTTCAATTAAATTAACAACCTCTGACCTACCTTGTATGTAGGATACTCTAAGCAAGTGCAGTTTGATCCTGTAATGACATTTTCTTTTAAGATGAATATATGACAACTGTATTTTGTATGCCTTGGAAATTATTTTCAAAAACATCCATTGCCAGTACATTTTAAGATTGCTTTTTTAAGATGCTTCATAATGTCTCCCGACTGAGACAGACATGCATGACTATCCTCACAAACAATGATTTAGAGGAAGAAATTCAACACTCAAGATTTTCTGCTTCCACTTCTCAATAATTTTGTGCTTTCCTTGCCCTCTGCTGTGTTATCAGTCATCTGTGTCCTAGGGGAAATACTACAGGCTTGAGGTTAAATTAAGGTTCTATCTCCAGTGATTGTCTTCAGGAAACCCTGTACGTTCCCAAACAAAGCTTATCTGCATTGAAGGCAGCCTTAAATGCCAAGGGACAACAGGGAAAGCTCTCTTTCCTGTTGACATGAGTGGTAAGATAATTATAGAATAGTGTTTGAAAAGGAAAAAAGGTAACTAAGCTTAAAAATAAATTGTACATACATTAACCTGTTAATCAGATTGTGCTCTGAGATAGACTTTAGTTTGAGAAAAATATTACCAGCCATCATATGCTACCTGAGAGAGAAAAAAATAAAAGATAGGCTCAGAAAAAAAGGTATTGCTACTACATCTATCTTAGTTAGTTTTGCTAATTAAAAAATCAGGCCTTTTTGTGTGGTGCTGTGGGTCACTGACATTTATGGATATAACCTTAAGGAGTTCCCTGGTTCAAAAGATGGCTATATGTGGGCTTACCAAATAAAAGCAGCACAAAGTAAACTAATTAAATGTAAGGATCTTCCCAGATGCTCTGAGGTAAGGTAAAAATCAGGCTCTTAGCAATTGTAGAGTTTTTTACATGCTGAATGGTATGGACCAAGCTTCAGGCCATTAGTGGGGTAACGAACCTTGCAAGGAACGGGCTTGTATCATGTTTTAATAGAAAATGTTTTTAAAGTGCTGTGGGTGAGTGGTCAACCATAGGCTGGTAGGAGTCCCCTTCAGGGCTACTGCTCCCCATGCCTGTAGGGCTGGCTTTGTGAGGGGGAGCAGGATTTTCTGGGGAGCAGAACTCTTCCTCGGGACAAGCCTCAGCATGACTTGCTCCTCTGGCACCACAGTGCCAGACCTGCCACACTGGTTTCTGTTGGCTGGAAAACAAGCATGAGGAGACCCTCCTTAGCTGTCCCTCTGGGTTAGTTAAAGGTGAATGTCAGGGATGGAGTCTGTGGAACATATTTTAACTAAGGGTTTACTTCTTTAGGTAAAGTTAAGAACAAGGTTTTGAGGGAAAGAATCAAGCCCCGCACCTATCATTGCTGACCTACAAGTTTTGAAACTGGGCTTGATGCAGTGTTACATTTTGACTCAGTGTAAATAAAAATTTGCCCTCTTTGTGAGCAAAAAGATATTACAGAATCACACCATGATTGATGTTGGAAGGGACCTGGGGAAGGGACCATCTGGTCCAAACCCCAAGCTCAGGTGGAACTATCAAAACGTTTTCTCCAGACCATTTTTCTGGGTCATGTCCAGATGGCTTTTGAATATCTTCAGGATAGAAGAATCCACCCTCTTGCTGAGCAATCTTTGCCAGTGCTGGGTCAGCCTCACAGTGAAAGAGTGCTTCTTGATGTTCAGAGGGAACCTCCTGTGTTTCAGTGTGTGCCATTGCCTCTTGTCCTGTCACTGGGCACCACTGGAACAGGTCAGGCTCTGTCCTTGCACTGTTCCTGCAGGTATTTATGTGTATATTGATGACTTCCCTCTGACCCTGCTCTTAGGCAGAGCAGCCTCTGATACCTTAGCCTTTCTTCATAGAGAGATGTTCTTGTCCAACATCTTTGTTTCTCTTTCCAGCATGTCCATGGCTGTCTGGTAAGGGGAAGTCCAGCACTGGGAACAACTCTCCATCCATGTCTTAGAAGTACTGAATAGAAGGGCAGTTTCAGCTCCCTCAAATCTCTGGCAATGCTCTCTGGTACAATTCCTACTCTTTGCAATAAAGGCACAGGGCTGGTCCATGTTCAACTTGGGGTCCCTCAGGATGCCCAGATCCTTTTCTGTTGGACTATTTTCCAGCTGGATGGCCCCCAAACACGCTGATATGTGGGATAGCTCCTCCCCAGGTGCAGGACTTTGCCCTTCTCCTTGTTGAATTCCATGACATTCCTGTCCTCCCAGTTATCCACCCTGTTGAGTGTTCTCTGGCTGTCAGCATGACCCCCTGGCATATCAAGCATTCCCCTCAGGTTTCCACTCTTCCTTATCATCCAGGCCATTAATGACAATGGTAAAGAGTATCAGACCCAGAGTTGATGCTTCCTGTACACTTTGAATCCCTAGATTCCAACTAGACCTCATACCATTGATCACTACCCCTTAGCCGGTGTTCCATCAATTTCTCATCCATCCCATACTTCAACAGCTTATCTACAAAGATCTTATGGGGGGCACTAAAGTCTGTTGGGACAGTATCCACTGCTCTCCCTGTATCTGTCAGTCCATTTGCTTCACTGTAGAAACTGATCAAGCTTGTTAAATTTGCCCTTAGGGAAGCCATGCTGGCTACTGATCATCTTCTTGTCCTTCTAGTGCCTAGAAGTTGTTTCCAGGGTTAGCTGCTCCACTGACTTCACAGGAATCAAGGTGAAGCTGACTGAACTGTAGTTCCCTGTGCCCTTCTTCCTACCCTTTTTGAAGATAGGACTGACATTGGCTCTTTCCAGGTACTTCTACCAATTGCTAGGATTAATCAAGATTATTTTAAGTGGCCTCACTATGGCATCTGGCAGCTCCCTCAGCACTCATAAGTGCATCCCATGAAGTCCCCTCCCACGAAGCAGCAGGGCTGCTGCTCCCACATGATGTCTTAACTTCTTTCTTCTCTGGCTGTAATTGCCATTGTGAGAGCTTTTTGCCCTTCATAACTACAATATAACTACAATGGCAGAGGTGCCATTGCTGGTGAGTTCAGCCTTGGACTTGGCCAGCAGTTGGAGTGTGTAGGAGCCGTAGGGCATTGGCTGTGCTGGACATGGGGGAAGCTGCCAGAGAAGCCACCCCTGTAGTTCCTCTTCTTGCAAAAGCTCTGCTGTGCAAACCAAACGCACTCACCTAAAAAGCAAATGTTTTCAAAGGAAATGATGAATGTTTTTGAAGAATACCTTGGATTTCTTTTTGTCATCTTACAGACGTGGAGCTTAGGGGTTGTTAGAAGAGGTGTGCGAGTATAACGATAAGAAAAAAAAGCCTCCAAAGAGTTTCAGCATTCGTATTTGCTACTTTATGTCCTCATCTATCCTGTCTTTCTGTATATTACAGCTGTCCTTGTGGTCCTACTTTATCAGGGCAAATGATGTTACTTTCTCACTTACCACCTTTTTCTCACTCTTTAATGTTGGACATGTAACTCATACTCGCAATCTTGTCACTAAAGAATTTAGTGTGGAGATATCTGTGGGAGATACATTCCTACCAGATCTGATTTATTTGAGATATTTTTCCTGTGGGTAGGAAACAATAGCTGTTTTTTTCTCCCAGCAAAATAATAAAAATTACTTTGCTGCTGTATTTGAACATAGTCTCAGATCAATGCTCACATTTAACTGGGAAAAAAAAAGTATATTTGAATAGAAATTACATATGAATACTTTAACATATGTTATGCACTTTTTAATTTTTATGACCATGTTTCCATAAATGATAGCAGAAGCTGGGGCATGGCAGGTTGTGCTCTTGCTGAAAAAATTGATACTGCTGAGACAGGATGCTATTGTACTGGAATTAGCTTGTGCAGTGTGTGTGCTTTTCCTGTAGCAGAGGCTATCACAAAACTGGCTGATGTGTTCCAATAGAGCACTTGTGCACTTGTGCTGGGGATATGGGCTCAGCCAAATACACTGAAAACTACCAGGCTTTTCCCAAGAAATGTGAATTTTAAAAAAATCAAACAAAAACAAACCCCAACAATCTGATATTTTTGTGTAAACTAAAGACTGCTCTCTTTTTCTACAAAAAGAATTTGTAACACAATCTGTGACAGTGCCACCAGGCTCCCCTTGCAGTAGGAAGGCTTCAAACAGATGTGTGTTAATTGAAGTAATCCATCTCAATCAAATGAGCCAAACAACTTCAAGATATGTAATGAAATGGTATAAATATTCCTCAGCCTTTTCCCCCTATACACTCACATTTATTCTCTACTATGTAAATTAGAGTGTACTTTTATCCTGTTGATAATGACTTTTTCCATTCCTGGAACCAAAACATAAAAGTTCTTGGCAATGTATTGGTTATTATTAAAACAATTAGCAGAATTTTCTCATGATCATTTTGTTCTAAAGTATGGAACCACATAAACACATTAAATGATAAGAAATAAATGAGATCTTAGGAATAATAGTTAAAGAACTTCAAAGCATCCTGTTCAATATTTGCCTGTGGGGTTTCTCAATAAAGAGAAACCTGACCTGAGATTCCTTTTTCATGAAGGAATGATGTTTTTGACTTACTTTAGTTAAAGGAGCATGTGCAACAGTGACAGGTCTCCATTTCCAATTTAGTTCTCAGCAAAGATTCTTTTTATTTTTCTTTCAGTCTATGGAGGAAATTCATTAAAAAGCCCAAAACCACAAAAATATTTTTACAAGGCCTTCCATTCTTCGTATTCTACTTGTTGCTACTGCAACCTTAATGAACATTTCCAATGTTAGACTTAGATAATTTCTATCTGCTTGCAAACATTTGAAGAATCAATGCCAATCAAAGAAAATAAATCTGGGTTTTTTTAATGAGTTTAGAATGTTGGTGTAGTTTTGAAAAACTGATAAATCATTGCATCCAAATCCATACAGTTATTGTACCTATTTTGCATTAACAATTATCCCTGATACTGAACAAATGGGTGTTCTATGCTTAGTAAAAAAAAAAAGATTCACAAGTCCAGAAGATACCTTTCAATTTTCTTTCTCTTTTTGCCAACTAATTAGTTTGTCATTTTGTTCAGATTCTAAAATTTGCCTGGACAGGAAATAGAAATCTGACTGGTTTTTAGAAATGTGAGAGACCAGCAATGACCCACAAACTAGCAGTGATGAGTGTCTGGCGTAATTGTGGTAATGCAGAAAAATATTAACTGTCAAACTTGGACAAAGCTGTCGCTGTGAGGTAATTTAAAAAGACTAAGGGTTATTTCCAAGTCACCTCACATGTTTGTAAAAGGAAAGGCTAACAAATCATTATAATTAGTATCTTCTTTTTATCATACTTTTATTTTTTAGCTATGAACAGTTTACTAATTCCACATAAGTTGCAACTTCAAAGCAATAGCTGCATGAGCAATTTCAGTCCCTGAAGGAATTTAAACTAGACGCTTTCTGAGGAATTTTAGTGATATGAAATCACTTCCATATTATGTGCCAAGGCTACCGTAATCGACTATTTCAACCTGAAGGTCACAATTCACAAATAACTTTACTAAATACATTCTAGCAAGTGGCATCAGGAAGTGCTATGCATCTTGATTTTTAAGCCATTCTTGCCAAATATTAAGATAGAAACATATCCAAGAAGATACTGCTTGGCACATGCAGAAGGTGAACGTGTTCTGAAAATAGATTGTGCATCTCTGTCCATGAAATTAGTCTGAGTTAATTCAGTTTGATTACTGTATGATCTCAAAGAAGCATAAAATTATGTCTGTGTTTCTAGAGTGGTTTCTACTTTTTTTCTTCCATTAAAACTTCATAAAAAAACAACTGAATAACTTTTATAGTGGTTGCACAAAAATTTTTGTGTATATGAACACCACATCCACTTTTATGCATTCAGTTCATAAACGCCATAAGTCTGTTGATCTTCCTAAGGCCGTGACCACTGGGGGATGGTTCTGTGTTTTGAGAGAAGCAATCTTTCTGTTTGGGTTATTTCCTTTGAATTATTTATGCTATTTTATTTTTTAGTACAAAACCCACCTTCTTGCTTTCACAAGAATTTTTCTCATAGGTAAGTTAGCTTCTAAACTACTCCTAGACCAGAATTCCTTGATTTTGTGTCTGCAGGAAAGGAAAAGTTTTCACAAGATAAATTACAGGAGCTGTGGTCCATAACCATGTGAAGATGAACTACACCCAACCCTTTTGAAGATGTTAATGAAGAATTATTACTAGTTTACTCTGAGAAAGGTTTCCCTGCTCTCTATATTGCATAATACAATATTCTGTTGACCATAAATTTTTGTTCTCTGTTTAGAAGCTGTAATAATGTTATTTATATACAATGAAGATTATCTAGGGAGCTCTGAATAGGATTGGAAAATGCTTTATGTAACTTCTCCCTATATTGTCAGAAGAAGTGAAAGGAGAAAATTGTTAAGTGATATTATTTCTTACACATAGAAAAACCCACTGCAGCTCCTCAAAAATCTCTCTTTCTGGCTGTTCCCTTTCCTATTCTTCCCATTTTCCACAACACCATGTTTTACTGGTGAAGTCTCCCATGTAGGCTCATTAAATGTCAGATAATGTTATGTCCAACAACCTAGTACAGGCTGATCCAATCAAACATTTGATAAAACTTTGATTTTTATATTTGTACTCAGGCAATTCTCACATGCCTGTTGATACCTGCATGACATCTTTAGATTTTGATGCGCTCTGTAATTGCACTTTTGCACGTACAACTAATCATGTTCCAGCTTGTAGTAGAAGTTCAAGTGATTCCTGGCATGAAAGTTTTAAAAATCAAAATGACTAGGTTTTTTTTTGTTTATTTGCTTACCATTTGGCTTGCAGATATTGTTAAGAGTTGAAGATTAAAGTTCTTTCGGGACCATAATGTCAACATCTAAGTATTAAAACCACAAAGATTTGTATCAAGGATATAGTAAGTATGATTAACACTAAGTTGGTAGGGCACCTTTCATTGTGAAAACATTCCTCTCTGGTAATGTTTTCCTTGACTAAATTCTAAATTTAGAAGAGTTATAATACAGATAAAATATGACAACTGGCTGTTTTAATTTGTTATAACCTTTCAGCCTTTTTTTGTCTCTGGTTGTTTGTTTTTCATCAAAAATATAATACAATAAATGTTTCCTCTAGCCATTTGATTTGTCTCTTTGAAAATATCACAAATACTTTTTATGGCATGTTGTGGAAACATATATACATATATTAAAGCTTGTAATGACTTTTACTAAAATGTGCACTTAGGGACACTTGCTGCCTCAAGTAGGTGGAAGCATCCAATAAGAATATTTTAATTACTGATTGTCTGGCAATAATTTTGTACCAGTCCAGCTCCAGATCACCCATTGCTCACACTCAGAACTGCAGACAGATGTGGGATGCAGGTTGATATTGGAGAGACAAGTAGCTGTAATTGTTGTGCCATTTAATGTCACTCGTTATCCATAGAGAACAGGTTTGAAGCTATTAAATGGGAAAGAGAAAATAAATCTGTGCTAGTAAGTGTCTTGACTTTGACAGCTGCTATATTTGGGGTTATACCATGTATGGTGTAAAGTTTTTTCTGCACCTATGGATTCCCAAATGCAGCCAGGAAGTTTCAGAGCCTGAATGTGGGTCTTCAGCAGCTACCACCAGAAACTTGTTGCTCTCCTGATCAGCCAGCAGATTGAGTTATTTTTAATTAAAAATCTTGTATGCATTGAGTAGATGAAATGATGCATTTCAAAGCCCATAGGAAAATACAATATTTTAAAGAAATGTACTGATCTTATTAAAAATCATTATTTTATGGCTCCTTATTTGTATTTATTTTGGATTGTTCATTAGCAGACATTAAAAAAACACTTCACCTGAAACTCATAACTTAAATTTCTCCTAGCATTTTCTTATAATGACAGCTTCTGTCCTTAAACTATTTAATTTTCAGAGACAGATTTCAGATGTGCTGAATGTGATTAGAACTCTCATGATGCAATGGACTTCCTCTAGATACCCACATGCTAAAAAAAAGTCTTTTGCAGCAACTGCCAGTCTGGTATGGCAGGAGAAAAAATTCATTTAAGTTGCCAAATATTTTTGGAATTGCTTTCCTGTGTTCAGGCAGAGTTGTATGTCTAAACCTTTTAGAATCAGATAATTCTCTGGAACACCTATTTCTGCCCTCTGACTCCTCCCTTGCATTCTGACAGATCTCTAAATAGCAGAAGGGAAAGCCTGCCTCTAAAGGGACAGCATGGTGACCTCAGACAGGACAACACCCTCCAGGTGACCTGGAAGAGCTCCAGAACAGGACTTCTGATAGCTGATCTTCCAACACCAGAGGAATTAACTCATGCATGGCTGTAGGGGCTGAACTTCTGGGAGAACAGTGCTCCTGTGACTCAAAAGAAAAGCTCCACAGTGATGTGAAGCTGCAGCTCTTTGTGCTCACTGTGCAGATGATCTCTGCTCTTTTTTCTTTCTTTTTTTTTCCCACGAGGAAAGCAGATATACTGAAATTGTACTGACAGTCATTTGTTTCTTCAAAAAGGGAAATTCTGCCCAGTGTAGCTATGGCAAATATGTATGTGCTGCTCAGCTCATGTTACAATAATTACAATGTTTAGCAATGGGTCATTGATGTTGCAAGTCAGCAGATGAGTAATGTTTTTGAGGATGTTAATGGACAACAGGAAAGTTTTCAAGGAGTGCATTCATTTGACTTGTTTTCCTCTCCCAGCCACAAATTTCTTTAATTTCAAATAGGCCTCCTACAGCACAGCAAAAAAAAAAAAAAAAAAAAAAATCACAGCTGCAAACACTGAGACATGAAATACTGGCTGGGAAGTTGGAGCAGTTGTTTCAGACAAGTACAGAGCTGTTTGGGTGTTATGAGTAATAAGGAAAATACTTTAAGCTGGCCTGACAAACCAGGGCATAAGGCTTTCAATGAGATGTATTTAAATTGGTGCAGTTAGAGCGAGCAAACTGGATTGATGTGATGTCCCCGTGTAGACATGCCCTTGCTCTGCTTGCCTCCCTGCTTTGATCTGAGATCAGGGAGCCAGATGAAAGCAGATCACAGGAGTGCTCCCTATTGTACCTCCGTAAGTGATCACATCTATCTTCATGTGGCTCCGTGGCAGCTGAGGCCAGCTCAGGTGGCAGAGCTGATTTCCCACAGTTATAAATGCAAAGGGACTGCAGGCAGGGAATTTCAATGAGGGGCACTTGATTTTGCAATGTCAGCCAGCGGGCCCTCAGTCAGCTGACTGAATCTTCTGCACTGCCCATCCATTTAGTCACGTTTTTGGGAAGTGGTTGCATTAGAGGCAGTGGTAAAGATGTTGGTCCCTTGTTCATTTCATGTCATGGGATAGAATAGTTATTTCAGTGACAGGAAAATTAGGTGTAGTTCCTTAAGATTAATGTCACTGTTCTGACACAAAAGGGAGGAAATGAGCAGAGTGCAATTGAACCTGTTATTTATTGATATGCTATATGGAAAAATGAATACATGTTATTGTTGATAGATCTATGTATACACAAAAAAGCATTAGTTGTTTCTTCTAGTAGCAAGGTACAGAAGTTCTGATGCCAAATACATGTTAGGAGTTCTACAGAAATACTGTCTTCCACTGGAAGAGCCTAATTATTGACTATGCATCTATAATCATCTTGCTTGGCTAACCTTACAGGGTTACAGTATGATTTGCTTTAGTTCAGAATGAAATCTTTTTATTCCCTGCTGAATGTGGTGTGGAGGAAGTAGTAAAATCCTGTTCTTAGTTTCCAGGACCTGCTAGAAGCTGTAATGCATTGGCTTTTTCTGGAAAACAGCACTGCTGGAACACTAAATCACAGCCTTTTGCAGAAAGTGTTGAAATGAACCCAATGCTGATAACTGCTCTTAAAAAAGCCTTTTAGTTTTCTGCTGTCTATAGATACATTCACATAGAAGCAAACTTCATTTTACACTTGGTAAGTTGTTGCTTAATTTTTAAATTATTTGTACAATAACATGGATTTAGTCTTTGTAATCTTTTAGTGTAACCATCCTTCACAACAAGAGTTTTTGTCTATTCCAGTAGTGTAAATGGAAGTAAGAGAGCATATATAATTTTTAATTAGATCTTTTATGGCCCATGACTGAATAAAGGTCAAAAGCTTCAAATATTTTACAGATTATTTATTTGCGCAAGGAAATATTCAGTTATCTTGTCTGTTGATTCTTGGTGAGAATTGTGGATTTAGATCTAGAAAAAGAACTTATCTAATATTTAGAAAAAGTATTAGCATTTCAAATCAGTTCCTCCAACTAATTTGTTTTCCTCTATTGCCATTGATCAAACTTTTCCATGTCACACCAGTATGTCAAAGCAGAATTGAAAAACTTGGAAATATTAATAAATCCATTCAGACTGTTCATTCTGATATTTTGAGTATTAGAAAATAAAAGGGGATCCTGAACAGCCTAATTTTCTTATTCATTTTTATATAAACTGGGGTGCATCCATAAGAAAAGATGAGCTCCTTGAAGAACGTTAGCTCAGTTTCACTCTGGCCATGGATTTTTCTCACAAGACTGAAATGTTAGAATTTGGCTTCTAGAGACTTGGTCCTGTGGCTGAAAAAGCTGTCAGTAGCTACAGTTGTGAAGGCTGATTCTGAGTTTGCATGGGAATGAATAGCTCTCTACTCAGACATTTAAGTATTTGTACTAATTTTGTGCTTTCCACTGAACGGATGTTTGGATTTCTGAAAGCAGGCAGCGTTAGGGAAAAGGCAATCCCTTCTTTATTTAGTAGAAGATGAATGGAATGGAGGCAGCCAACGAAATTATCTGCCTCCCTGGAGGCTATGGAAAATAGTCTCCACTGCAGTGCAACGATGGAGTTTCACGAGCATGGAAAGACAATTGCATGAAATTGGGTTGAATTATGGGTAGGTATTTCAGTAAGATGGACTACTGCCCACTGGGGAGAATTTTGGAGCTGTGACAACTGATCTTTAACAATGATAATGTATGTAAAAATAACAATTTGTCTTTGATGGAGATAACTTTCCAAGGCTTTGGCCTTGCTTCTTGGGTATCAGGTTCACCTACACAGAACAAAGGGAAAAATGTTAAATAAGTGTGTGTGTGTGTGTGTCTGTGTCTGTGTGTATGTGAAATGACATATCCCCTACTTTCACTTTCAAATAACACAAAGAAGTCAATTTTATGCAATTTACCTATTTCTACTCTGAATAATGTTACTTAAAATATTTATAACTTGTGGTGTTTATGCAGGAATATAAGTCTAATAACACAACAAGTAATAGCCTAACATATAATTCAATTATAGCATACTTTAATGTAATCAGTTTTTACAAAAACACATTAAAAGAGACAATTTGTCTCATTAAAATTCAACAGGCATTTAGCTCAGCTGGAACAGGACTTACTTAAGTCTCATTCACACTGAATTTTCAGATAGATTACAAACACATAGGCTTAAAAAAAAATTAAATACAAAATACTTTGGGAGTTAGAGCACTGAAAATATTTGAGTGGCAGCATATGTATATTTTTTATGAAGTACTGTATCTTTACCCTTTTAAATTTGAGTAAACTGCAGTTTCGTAAACCATAATTATATGGGATCATACTTAATGGCTGTATTTGGTAATGCTGAGACAATATTAATCAAGTTTCTAAAAATTTATATATACTTTCTCATTTCTCATATTGGTACTTTTTATGCTTCAGCTAATTACAGTCATCTATAAATTTTATATGTGGTTGCGTGGCACTCTCGTAAATCTATTTATATTTGGGATTCAAACTTTCACAAATTTTCACAAATTTGACAGTTTTAAAGATGTATTTTTGCACATCTCTGGGATGAGAGAAGCTGTGTTAGCAGTCTGAAACCTATCTTGATAAAATGTACATCTGTGACTGTGTGGTGAATGTGTGTCAGCAGCTGCCTGGGCTCTACCCCGTAGAGGATGCTACTTTTAATTTCTTTTTGAACTATGAGATAATACTGTACAGGCTGTTTGAACCCCTGCACCGTGCTTGAATACATTTCCTAATTATCTTCTTCCTCTCTACCCTGAAGTCCTGAAGTCTGGACTAATTTCTTGCTAGCTGTGTGTGAGCAAAGGGTTACGCTTCAGATGAGCTTCTCTTACAGCTGAATCGTACAGTGAAAATCCAGCTATTTGCATACCACAAAATTGTTGTCTCAGCGTGTTTCCCCCTTCTCCTCTGTTGCCCAGTTTTGCTGTTTGTTTGGTTGGTTTTTGTTTGCTTGGGGCTTTGCTTGGTTTTTCTTTGTCTGTTTGTTTTCATTCAGCTGGTTAATTTGTTTGTTGGGTTTTTTTTTGTAGATTAAAGAAAATGATGCACAGAGTTCTCCGTGTGCTCTGTTACAGGCCAGATCAGAGAGATGAGCAGAGGGGGGGTTTGATTCCCAGTTTGTAATTCCATCTATTAGGGCAGGTAGTGAAATTTGTCCTGTAGCACAGTGGCTGGGAGGTGAGAGCAGCCTGCACATTGCCCTGGGAGCTGTTCTCATGTGCCTTTGGTCAGTAACAAGTGCCTGTGACTCTATTCCTAGTCCTTCTATTTCTGAAGGAAGACTTCTGACAGTGATCCTAGCTGCTCTTTAAAATAGGTAGGGTGGCTGTTAGAGCTTACTGCTTCTTTTTTCTATTTTTTTCCGAATGTAGATGTAATGATCCTAACTGGGAGGCAACTCCTCCAGACATATCCTGTTACGTCTAATAAATCAGGATCTTTATCATTCAGCAGCCCCTCTGATTCTACTTACATGTTTCCATTACTCTTTGTGGGTATAAATATTCCTGTGAAGTAAAATTTTATCATTCTTTGGTTTTCACTTCAGAACTTTTCCATTTCTGTGTGTAAGACGGATGGTATTGGCAGACATGAGAGAGTTTTTGTCATTTTCTGTTTACTCTTTTCATCATCTTTGGTTTCTTTTGCAAGGAAATCTGGTCCAGGAGCCTGTGTGTTGAAACTGATGAACTGAGAATGGAATTACTCACTTTGAATTTGGCTTCCTGTCTGGTGTAACTGGATAACCTTCCCTTGTGTTCTTTGTCAGTCATGGTCAGACCTTGGGGTGAAAGATCAATGTCCTTTAGCTCTGAGACTTATTTCCAAAGGGACCAGTACCTGCTGTAACCTGCAGTTCCAAGGAAGATTGTGCATGTCAGTAATCACCAATGAGCAAAATGCAAAGGGTTTCACACGTCAGTGTGTGACATTTGCCTGTTTTCCTCTCTTGGGATACTGGCTGTCCATTCTCTGAGAAGAAAATCCTGCTCAGAGAAGGACTGTGGCCAAAAGGCCAGGCCAGGACCTTGGACCTAAGGCTGCTCAGGGAAGGAACTATGGCATTGGCAACAAAACCTTGTATAGAAGAACTAACTTGAGCTAAATTACCTAGCAACAGAGTAATTTTTTTTCCTCCATAGAAAGAAGAAATAACAAATACGCCAGTGTTTTCAAAATTATTGCTGTAATTTTTAGTGTACTCGTATATACTCCTAAGATGAGAACAATTTTGTAGACTATTTTGCTCTGAAAGGAGATATCTGTGGTTAATCACTGTGCTGCTGGGAGAAAAGAGATTACTGTTCTTATCTTACTGCTGTGCTCCTTGAAGAGTGTTCCTAGTGCTGTGCTCATTCCTACCTTGGCTCTTGAGTTGCTTTTTTCTTTTTCAATCCACTCTACCCTTGCTTTAAAGGGTTTGCAATTTAGACTTCAGTGGCTGTAGTAGCAGTTCTGAAACATCTGCCTTTTAGATTTTTTTTTTAAACACAAACCCAAGGTATTTGCCTTAAACCATAGGATTAAGCATATATAATTTATCATTTGTATTGTACTGCCATTACTGCAGCTAAATTTGGCTAGAATGTACAACCAAATGACAATTACATAGCTTTAAAAATGTGTGAAATGCTAGCTTGTATTTTAAAGTCAAACAATTCACGTAATGAGATATCTTGCCTAATCACAGACATCTTTAAAAGAAAATGAAACTTTAAAGTGCAAGAAAGCATTACATTCCACCTCTGATCTTTTTTTTTTCTTTCTCATTTCAGTGATGGACTATTTGTCTTAAGCCAAAAAGAGGTAAAGCATATCTGACTTTTATGTCATTTGCCATACCCACAGGAGCTGCTTTGCTTCCTTGCTAGCATTGTTTAGATCATTTGTACCAGAGAGGAAAGAACTGAGAAGCCAATAAATTGCAGCTGCTTTTAAAAAGGAGCTGAAAATCAATAATAAATTATTGTTTTCTATAGCAGTTTAGGTTCCTTATGTGTCCCCTCTGACATGTGGATGTAGCTATAAATTAATTTAGTTTTAGGCTGTAAAAAACCTAACTTTCTCTGGACTGACTCTCTGGCATGCATTAGTGATATAAAAATAACATACCTTGGCAGGATAGCTTTTGAGGAGTGCCGAACACTGCAAGTTATTTTTATAGTTTAATGAGATATAGGCCCATACTTCCAGAGGGAGACACAGTGAGCAGAACACTCTATAATTTACTGCAGTAAAATGATCAGGATTCATGCTGTCTATAAAACATGAAAAACATTCTTCATTCCTTACCAATTAGATCATAGTTACAACTCTCGGCTCCTTTGAGCTTAAAAGAAAATTCTAACTGCTAGACATAAATGAATGCTGTGGTTAAATTAAAGCCTTCAACAGCCCAAACAGGCTTGAAAGAAATGCCTTCTGGAGGTTATTAACATGCATATTTAAGTGCTATTTTTAAAATTTAACTGCAAGCCATAGCAAGCACAAATGTTTATAATAGCTATTTCAAAATTGAAGCATTAATTTAAAAAGCATTTTCATTGCTGTTAATTTCTCCCCAATAATTTTATTTCAGCTTTTACTACAGCGGATTTTCTTTTTTTTTTTTTTGCATGTGATGACAGACAACTTGAACTGAAGTCCCAAGATTTCATAATTTGCTGGCCTTGAAATGATTCTCCCATAAAATATATCACGCACAAATGAAAGGCTCAATTCATCAAACATGTCTGATCTACAAAGTGAGCAATCCTATGTATTTCTGTGTCACATCAGGGCAGGAAAGGTAGATGGACATGTTCACTTGTGCTTCAGTTCAGAGACGAATCATTGCACATCACAAAAGTACCTGTGGCTTGTTCTGCACTGTGGGGAGAACAAAGCAGTGTGGAGGAGCAGGAGGCAAGGAAAGAACAGATAGCAAAGGTGTTTGGTTTTCTGTCACAGGTTGCTGGTGTGGTTAATCTTCTCTGCTTCAGTACTCCACAGTTTCAATTCTTTTCCAATTTGGTCACACTGACAAGCCACAAGCACTGTTTGTTGCTTACAAGAAATGTTGATTGCTTGACAGAAATGAATTTGAGGATGGCTCAAAAGTGACCTTGCAAGTCTTTGAAATATCAGAGTATGTTGTACTGATATGCCTGATAAAAGTGTCATTTAAATATCCATGGAAACTGGCTTTCACATGCAGCTCAGGGGCTTTGGTCATAAACAAAATACTGGACTGTGAAGGGATTTCAAAGATACACCTCATCCTTTTGATGTCTGCAGCTAATCCTTTTCCTCAACTCTGTCCTTAGGAAGACTACTGAAGGTAAAGCTAATCTGTTTTGTTTATTGCTTTGATATTTCCCATAGGCTATTGCTACCTGTGAATAAGGAGTGTGTGATGAGACACAAGTGAATCCCCACCTCTGTATTTAAAAATTAAAAATCCATTCACCTCTGCATATCTCTATATTTGCATGTGTTAAGTGGGAAGCAAACTAAGCAGTCTTATATTGCAGAGAGGTGTTCAAAACTAGCCTCCAAATTTGGTATTAGTGTCTCATTTTTGCTACTGCTTTGAAAATGTGTTTCTGCTGTGTATTGCCATCAGGGTCTTCTCCAACATTCCTGCTAGGTAAACAGTATTTAAGTCCAGGTAGTCATTTAGCTAACATAATGAAGTAGGAAACTCTTGTTACAGATAATTAAAGGAGATGAAGAGTTCATATTTTTTCATTTGTAATTTTGGTCTAGCTGGGTGAGACAGGTATTTTTCCAGTCTGTGGATGAAGATTACTTTACCATTTAATATAGCCTTTTAAAGATCACCACTGTAGAAATGAGAATTACCCTCTTATTACTTTATTAACTTGCTTAGCAACAGAGTATTTGTAAAACTGTGGTTTACTGGGTAGATAGGCACGTACAACCAACCAACCAACCAAAAAAACAAGACCAACAAAAACCAACAAAAACAAGACCAGTTTTTTTTAAATACTTGACATCTTTTGTTTATTAGGTTTTTATGAGGATTGATTCAATTATACAGTCCTAGATTTTTTTTTTCAATATTTCATTGATTTTATTTAGTTTTTCAAGGCTTCCTACCATCTGTGATGTACAGATCTTCATAAATTTTCTTGGGAGTTTAAAAATTACAGGATCCATTTCATTAATTTTTTTTTTTTTTTTTTTTTGCAAAAGATAAACATAAGAATAATAATAAGAATGTAATTAAATTAGAATAACTGATTTGGAATAACTGATACTGTTACTTTCATGCGAGAGTTTTGAAGCGATTTCAAGTGCAAGTTAATTGAGCCTACTCATGCTCTTTGGGGTGAAGTTAATTAATATTATCGCCTTCATCACAGGCCCCAGCTGTGAACAGTCCTGGGCTTCTCCTGGACAGTAAAACCAAGCAATAAAAAGCTGTGTGTTTTGTGATTAGATGGGAGTGTTGCCTCCTTTGAAGACACGATCCTGCAGAACTTATTAAAAAATATAATTCAAGGAGCTGCCTTTGACCAGGTGAAAAAGTCCTTGGAAGAGGGCTTAAGCTAGCCAGCTACATGCAATTTCTGTTCACCATCACTCTCCTCTAGGGCTCTGGTGCACAGCCTGTGTCCAAAGTCATCTCTGCTTGTTGCACCAGCCCCTGCTGTGTGGCAGGGTCTGCCACTGCAGGAGCAGCAGTGAGAAGGGCAGGACCTCATGCTCCCAACTCCAGGTGCTCAGTTCCAGGTCGTGGCCTCATCTTCAAAGGCAGAATGTTTTTGCCAGTGTGTTCACCTAAGAACAGGAATGGTCATAGCATGGGCACAAATTCCTTTCTGCAGTAAATGAATGTTGCTGTAAGGATAAAAGTGTTCAGTTCCCAAGAGTTTCTATCTCTTTTCTTCCCGTGTACAAACCTCAGACATTTGGAGAGAGTAAGAGAGATGGAAACTGTCATACCAATAGCAGCATGAGAAATATAAATTGGATTTCTACCTCTGCCAAGACTGGCATTACAAAGGAGAATAGGAGGGGTTAGTTAAGAAAATAATCTAGTTATAGCCTGAAGTAACAAAACATAGAAAGCCTACTGTCTTTTAGTTAGATTATTTATTTTAATTTTCTTAGAGTGCTATAATCTACAAAGAAGCCCTGAATACAAACATGTCCTGAATATCATGGCACCAACACATGTGCAACATTAGGTTTAACTTTGCTCTGTGTAAAGCAAATCTGTCATGCCCTCACTCTTGGAGCAGATCTGGAAAGAAGATCAATAACTGGTAGATGTCAGTGGAGGTTTGTGACACTGGAGCTGATGACTGGAAATAAGAAGTAAGTTGATTAAAAGTTTTTAAAGATCTGGCATGCAGAAATGGTAAGTGGAATGTGGAAAAACTTTATCCACACTTCTGCCTTTTGGAGAGAAGATTCATTCCATAAAATCTCTAAAATTAAAAAAAGAAAAAGGTTTTGTTTGCTTTGAATATGGGAATAGCTACTTTGATCTCCCTCTAACTCAAGCAAGTTCCTACCACTCAACTTCAAAGCAGAGTTTTGGAACTCCAAGGAATTTTAATGAAGTGTCCCCAAAAATCCTGTGCCTGTTGGCCTGGTGGTGGTGGGTTCTCAGATCATCAGATTATTCAATGTGACTGTCACCAAGGGAGGCATGCAAGAGTGGCAATGGAGCAGTCTGAGGAGTGACCCATAAATGTATGTGGTCAGTTCTGTGGGACCATGAAAAGGTTAAGATTGGAAAAGACCTCTTAGATGATCAAGTCCAAACAACAACCTAGCCCCATCACCACTACACTATCTCCTCAAGTGCCATATCCATGTTTCTTGAATACTTTCAGGAATGCCAGCTTCACCACCTCCGTGGGAAATCAGTTACAACCCTTGATAACCCTTTCAATTAAGAATTGTTTTCCTAATATATAATCTAGAACTCCATGACAAAACTTGAAGCCATTTCCTCTTGGCCTTGTCACATACTACCTGATAGAAGTGATTCTCACCCACCTCAATATGACCTCATTTCAGGCAGTTATTGAGAATGATAAGGTTTCCTCTGACCCTCCTTTTCTTCAGGTTAAATAACTCCAGTTTCCTCAGCTCCTCCTCGTAAAACTTGTGCTCCAGCCCCTTCATCACCTTCATTGTCCCTCTCAGAAACATAAAATACGCATGTATTGTACATAGATATATTTTGTGTAATGTAGAATATAGAATATATATTACAGATATATAGGTGTATTGTATATATATATTTATTATAGAATCATAGAATATCCTGCATTGGAAGGGACCTACAATGACCATCAGAGTCCAGCTCCTGGCCTGGTACAGGACTGTCCCAAGAATTGCAACATGACAAAAGAGTTTTTAAACTTGATTGCTTCATGGTTACTGTGGCCAGGGTGGCCACCAATCTTCACATATGAGGGTCTGTCTCTTAACAAGCCATAAACCAAGGAAGGTACCTTTCCTAGTTGGCTCCCTTAGTAGCTATACCTTGAGGTTATCATCCAGCTGTGTTAGGACTCTTCTGGACCTATTTGTGTGATAGCCAGCTGTGTGATGCCCCCAGCTAACATCCAACAAGTTGGTGTTCTGTAAGTACAGGGGCAGCTGTTTTGAAGGTGTCCCTTAGGTCCTCAAAGAGTAATTTTCTGGAATCATTGTCCTGGCCAGGTGGCCTAGAGTAGACTCCTATGATGACATCCACATTATTTTTTGTCCCTTAATTCTTACCCAGAGACTGTCAGCCTGCCATTGCTGACTTCAGGCAATATTCCAGACCTTCCAGCTCTCCTGCCCTGCCTGTTCCTCCTGGAGAGCTTGTGACCATCCCACGTGGCACTCTAGTCAAGGGGCTTATCCTACCAGGTTTCACTTATTCCAATGATGTAAAATCTCTGGGAACAGGCCAAAGCCTCCAGCTCCTCTTTGTTCCTCACACTGTGTGCATTGGTGTAGAAACATTTCAGGCGTTGTCTGTTGTAACTGATGCCTCATGGAGCAGCTTGAGAGATCCCACTGGCATTTCCTCCTTCAAGTTTTGGTATGACTTCTCATTGGTCTGGCAAGCATGGGTTTGTCCCTTCCCCCTTCAAATCTCATTTAGAGCTTTCCCAATGAGTCCAGCTAACTCCTGTGTTTGAACCCTTTTTCCCTTCTGAGATAGGTTCATCTTACCCATTAAACCAAGTGCTGTATAGCTGACCTTATGGTCAAAACCCCCAAAATTTTCCCGTGACACTAATCTCAGAGTTACGCATTGACCTGATGGATCTACCCGCTCCTTTCAACATTATTTCTTACTTCTGGAACAATCAAGGAAATCACAGCCTGTGCTTTCCTGATCCTTCAACCAATCGTCCTAAGGCCCTGATATCCAGTTTGATTGTCCTTGGACTTCTCTTTTAGTTATCTCTATTAGTTATCTTCTCTGGTTCTCTTATTACCAGTGACTTGAAGAACAAATAAGGGATAATAATCGGAGGGCCTTACTATGCTGGAGAGCTTTCTAGTAATACCTCCTACCAGAGCCCCAGGAAGGGAGAAGGTTTCCCTGTCGGTGGAGTCTGGTTTGCGTACTGGGCCCTCTCTTCCATTAGAGGGGAGCCACCTCTGACAACTTTCTTTTGCTCCTATCAGAGTTTGTGAAGGAGGGGTTAGATGGTGTTGCCCTAAGTGGGCCCTTTATCCCAGAAGGACCTTCATCCACCTTATCAGCTAACTATCCTTCTAATTACGGGGCCTCGTATCTGTCATAAAATGTGCCAGCCCTACTTGCCATTGTTAAGTTTCTGCCTTCTTCCCAGTATGGGCAGTGACCAGCTTCTAGCTTCATGTTCAACAGATCCTTGACCACTTGAGGGTTCCGCTACAGCAGAGGTTTGAGACTCCTGAGATTGTAGCACCTCTGAGAGTAACCTCTTGATCTCTTGATCATTTTCTCAAATACTATATAGCTTATTCTCTTCTTCCTTGTTTTACACTAATTCTCTCCTTGGGAAAGGAAAACAAATCAAAGTCACTGAAACAGTTCAAATTGGATTTGTGGGGACAGGGAGGTGGGGGGAAGAGTGGTTTTGATGCCCTAAACTAAAATAAATGTATGGTCAGACAAGGTTAAAAAAAATGATGATGAGATAATCCAAACACTGGCCAAAGCAGTAAACTGATTGATTAGTCTCCTTTTAGAGAAATCTGTGGACACAAAGTAGAAAAATACAGGGCACGCAGAGTTTTGAAACTGATGTAAAAGAAAGGCTTTAATATTTCAGAACTCAGTAAAATCAAATTAAAGATTATACTATTTTCTACCTGAGACTGTAACTGAGCTGCACAATTAGATCAGAGGGCTTAAGACATGAAGGATTTTGCATGCCACACAAATAGGGCTTTTTCTGTTTGAAGATGACCCCGTGGATTTGGAGCAAGCCCAATCTGTCTCCTCAGCTAGCTAGGAGCCAGATCTGATCAGCGTGTGAAAGATTGCTGAACCTGCTGCATTTTTATTTATAAGAAGGGAGCTGACAATTCAGTTTTCTTTACACCCTGAATTGGCACTCCAGGGTGTCTGATGTGATGTCCAGGAGTAAGTCAATGTGTGGCTTACCTGTTTTAAAGCAAAACCTTCTTTGTTGGCAATATAATCTGGCATAAAGTCTATATGACTGTTATAGCTAAAAGATGGCTGTCCTGTTGCTCCCTGGGCATTATGGAAACTCTGGTTCCTCTTTTTTCACTCCATTTATTGATGTCTGTCTTCAAGGCAGTGTGGTGTGTTGACCTAGATCTTGATCAGAAAATGCCTGAAATAAATGATCCACTATAAAGTTTCTGAGAGGCTGTCCCTTTCACCTCACTTTAAATTTGATTTTGCTCCTTCCTGTTCATTCTGCTGGTCATCTCTGTGTCTGCCTCTGCCAACTTTCCTATCCATTTCTGCTCAGCTCTTTTCCTGCCCTGTTTAATTTATTCTTCTTCTACTGCAACATCCCCTTTCCTATGCCTCATTCTTCCCTGCAGTCTTTCCTAGGTCCTTCCTTTATCTTGCATATCCAAACACCTTATTTAATCTACTCTCTTATTTTTTTTCATCCACATGGCTTATCCTTAGAGCTTTTGCTTCCTATCTCTAGCTAGTAATAATGGTTATCTCTTTATGTGAGGGAATTAGAGATGAACAGTTAAAGGGCATACTCTGTTACTCTCCTTTGCACACTCTCTCCTTGCTCTATTCACTCAGTAATTTTTTCCAGTGTTCTCTTTCTACTCTTGCGCTGCACACCCTGAAGCTCAGCATTTTGCCAGTTTTCTCCAGGAGGTTGTGGCAATTATTTTTTACCCTCTTGTGGCAGGATTTTCTGGCTTTACTTTGCTTTCCTAGTTTTTCCTTCTCTTCTCCTCTTTCCCACTGTTATTCTTTAGCTCTCATTGCTCCATTTTCTCCTCTTTCAGGTGAAGTTTTTCTCACAAAAAAGGGAAAGGATTGCAAAAGTCTGCTAACATGAACAGTCCCATACCCACCCTTTACACACATTTAAAGTAACTGCACAAACCCACAGAGAGTATAATGAGGCGAAAACCAGCAGGAATCTAGATTTCCCCTTGCTCTCTAGAAGTTCTTTGTTTGCCAGAACTCTGACTTCTGGTGAACAGAAGGTTTCATCTCCTAGTACAAGTTTATTTGCAATTCATGAATTTCTCTGTGAAATGGATATCTGAAATAGTTGAACCATGCTTCACAATGGGGTTGGGGTACTGTACCTGAAGTTCAGTGTGGCCTTAGACCACTTCTGAGTCACAAGTCTCCTTTGTCTAAAGGCTGTTTTTTGTTCTGTGGATATTTCATTCCTGCACCACATCTTCACTATTGTCTGTGAAGCTGGGTGGTTGATTATGTTAATGACAAAGTCAAGGAGATGGAGGGAAAGAAGCAGCCAAGACCTTTTTAGAAATGTACTGCTTGGTTGGAATTTTATGTCTCCCTGTTATTGATTTTTATTAGGTTGGGGTTTGGTTTTGGTTGTTGTTTTGTTTTGTTTTGTTTTGTTTTGTTTTGTTTTGTTTTGTTTTGTTTTGTTTTGTTTTGTTTTGTTTTGTTTTGTTTTGTTTTGTTTTGTTTTGTTTTTTCCAGTTGGTTTTTTAGGCCCTTTCCTTGTTTTCCTAATTCTTAAAAACGGAAGGGAAGTTTGAGAGTCAGCCTCTAGTGGTATGACATGCATACTAACTTCTAGTAAACTAGAAGAAATTTCATCATAACTGAGTTTGAAACTTCTACTTGTTAGAAAATTGATCCCCTGTTGAATCACCGATAAATTTAGAAGAAAAATGTAAAAGAGGAGGAAGCCTCTTTTACAGAAGAAGTAAAAACACAAAAGATGGAGGTCTCTCGTATTGAAACTTTGGTCTCAGTACTGACTTGGTCCTTATTTTAGAACTTAATGTGTACATTAGGCCCTATATATGGTACTACATTTTAAAATCAGCATTTTTTTAAAATTAAGTGAATCTATGATTTTAACTATATCACCAAGACAATAGACAAGAAAACCCCCAAACTATGTCTTGTTTTTGTTCACTTTCCCTCACTACTGCTTGGTGGAATGCATCCTTTTTTTATTCCCAGAGCTGAAGAAAGGTAAAAATTAAGGGTCTTGGTGTTGTGTCCCTGCAAATAAGAGGATGTGGGCAGTAGGACTTATCCTTCCTCATTGTAGGGAAGAGGCTGGGAATTAATCACTCCCTTTTGAACCTGTATTAAATGCTACTCTTGACTGCAGGATGATAAGTAAATTCATCTTTCCAGTTCATGATGAATGTCAGTTCATTGACTTCTCTCACAATTACAAACATAATATCAAGTTCCTGCATATCAGCTAAACTGCAATGCCAGGCTATGTTCTTGCCTCTAGCTTTCAGCAAAGTAAGGTGAAAGCCCTTTTCTTAAATTTGAATGGGAGATATTTAAATTACCTCACACTTGCAGCGGGCTAAGAGCCAACACACAGCTTATTACACTAGCACAGCTGGTAGGGAATTCATCATGCTATTGCAAATTGATCATGTAACTGACCCCTTCTGCAATGTCTCACACAGATAAGACAGCTCGTAATGGGATTTTTTGTGAGAATTATCCAGGATATCCTGGTAAAAACACCGAAAACCTCAAGCTAGTTCATGGTAGAAAGGGCAGCTTCATTAATAATTTTTCTCCACAGGTAGAGAAGCAAAGGAGTTTCTGTAACAGGGGAATGCAGTAGATTGTATTAGCAGAGACAAATTCTGCTTCACTAGCAAAGTCTTGAGCCAGCCCTGTCTGCCGTCAGGAGAGCTCTTGAGCCAGCACAACCCTGGTTACAGATCTATACACCTATCCTTAAAGCTCCTCTGAAAAAAAAAGGAAGTGCAGCTCACTAGCTTCTAGCAGCATGTTTATGAGGACTCCCAAAATTATAAGATTTTTTTGCCATTCTCCATCATTCATTCCATCTTAACTGATCTGAGATCAGATTTTAACATGAAAAAATATCCTAGTTTCAAAACAGTGAAATTTTTGGGCATAAGTGAAGACTATGAAGTTACCAGCAGTCACTGAATTTTGGCTGGGTTTTTTCCAGATTTGTAGTCTTTCTCCTCCCTTTGGTGGGGATCAGGATCAGGACTGATGCTGCATTGGGATTCTCTCTGACATCCACCATAATCAATGTTTCTAATCAGTGTTGCTCTGCTGGCATCCTGTGTGGAACAGAGCAGAGTGCCCAGTCAGCACAACACA
Source organism: Dicaeum eximium (assembly GCA_013396995.1). Classification (NCBI taxonomy): domain Eukaryota; kingdom Metazoa; phylum Chordata; class Aves; order Passeriformes; family Dicaeidae; genus Dicaeum; species Dicaeum eximium. Next base: position 6,190 of record VWZP01003533.1, on the reverse strand, counting down.
GAGGCAGAGAGAAAATGAGGAAGGGAGTGAGAGAGATGCAGTGAAGAGGTTGATAACAAATTAGAGTCAAGCTTGGAAAAGAAGACAAAACAATCTTCAAGTGTTTGTTGCAATTCAAGAGGAATGTGGTTAGATTGTGCACTTAACCTCATGCCTTCTGTCTTGGTGAGCACTTCATCATTCTTGTTTTACTGGCATCAGGATCTGCAGTAGCACTTGCCTGAATTTCATGTGCTTCCCTATTCACTGGAAGTATAGTTTGAAAAGAAGTGATGATGCAGAGGGCAGATAGCAAAAATGGCATCTCACACAAAACCTCTTGGAATTTGGTGCTGTATTATACATTGCTGTGATTTGTGACCCCCTTGCAATTTTAGACTATCTTAACAGTGAGAATAGTCACAAGTTTAAAAAAATAAAATTAGCTTGAAAATGCTGTGTTTTATCAAATGAAATTATATGAGAAGTGTAATTCAGTAACTGAAATAATCATAGATGACTGCATTAAGAGAGAGAGCAAGTGAGCAGAAACTCAAGAAAAAGTCATGCAAAAAGGAAGAAATAGAAAGAAGAAAATATTAATGACAAATATTAATCTTAAATTTTTGTAACGAAGCAACGTTTTAGGTACCTTTTATAAGACTTGAAGAATTTGCGTGCATGAATGCTAACTCTGGGCTGTTGGAGAGTCTGTGGTGTGTCATTAATATACAGACCTACCCATCTTAGTAGGCTGTGTTCTATGACAAAAATGTTTACTCTCTGATCTGCAGCTCAGTTCCTCAAAAGTCTGCCTCAAGTCTTCTGACAGCCATCTGCTAGTCTATTAAAACTGGTATACGAAAATTCCATTTGACAAGAAGCTTCATGTAAACTAAACATTTCTTAGTCCTTCTGAGATCAAAAATGGCCTATTGATATCCTCTTCCTGTTGTTAGAGATTATTTTTTTTTGTGTTGGGCATATTAATATTCCTCACTTAAATTCAATACTTGTATCCTTAGTAGTTTGGGTTTTTCTTTGACAAAAAGGTGAAGCTTAGTTTTTAATTTATTTTTTATTTTATTTTAATAATCAGAAATTGATTTTGTAAACTAATGCCACTGCAATTACTTTAGCTCAGCAGCAAATGGGAAAAAGCCTCCGTATTGATGCTGTGTGCCAAGTCGATTATGCTTCTTTAAAAAGATACATTGTCTTGCTCTTGCATGGGGAAGAAGGATTCAAAATTATTTCATAATATATCAAAGGCTTTCCTCTTTCTTTAGATCTTTATCAAATACTTTTATGAGACACTTTTAGAAGGTTCTGACTCTATGGAAGGTAATAAGATGGTTCCCTTTGAAGAAAATCTAAACCCAGAAATGAAAGAGTATGTGCTTTTTGAAATGCTGTAAGAAGGGTTTTTATAGTGGTACAGAGGACAGAAGAATATGATCTGCTTAGAAGAAACTATTATTTAACAGTTTAAACAACATCATTTCCAGAAGAACACATTTTTAAGATAGGTATCTGTTTTACCTTTGTAAGGGTATAAAACTCTTTGACATGGCAAAGGTCTCACTCCCCAGAGTAAGAGACCATGTCTGCAGTAGCCACAGTATGCTCATTGAATGAGAGACCTTTACGCAGGAAAATGAACTTATCACAACACACCTGGCATACTTTCATATGTTCTGGGGATAGAAGGTTTTGAATCCATGTGTGGAGCACCCAATTCCTCTGGGCAGGACTGACACAAACGCATCTTTACAAGACTCAAATCCTCCAGCTTCTGTGAATCCATTAGCACCTGGTTCTTCTACTGTGCAGAGGGCATATGCTGTCTGTGCTTTCCTGTTTGCTCTTGTTTGACAGCCCTCTGATGACTGTCCCCCAGCAGATAACCTCTCTACAGCCCCTTTCTCAGCTGCCTGGTTTTTGGATGTAAAGATTTCTCCCTGCTTTGTGCGTTCTATCTTTAGCTCCATCTTTCCTTGCTGTACGTTTTATTTTTGTTACATTTTACTCCTGCCCAATTCCATTCTTAAAATTGGTTGTGCCATTTTGATAGAGGCTTCTTCCACATAGTATAAAACTTAAGGGTGAGTCTAATGCTAGACTTTTATTGCTGTTTTAACAATCTCATTGCAATCTGCAGATAAGAGAGAGCCAGGCTGTTCTCAGAGATGTGGAAGGATGACAGGCAACAGCCTTGTTCTGCAGCAAGAAAAATTCCAGTGGGATATTAGGAAAACATTGCTATGAAAATATTAAGGCAGTGAAGGGGGTTTCAGGGTATGTCCAAGAATTGTTTTATTCTTGGATTAATTCAAAGCTTGACACAGTCCTGAGTTTATGTTTGTTGGGCCTGCTTTGGTTGGGAACTTGAACAAGGTGTTCTGCAAAGGTCTTTTTCCAGCCTGCACCATTTTAATGGAAGGTAAGTTCCCCTCACTATTGAGCTACATTTGACTCTCCTTGAACAAGACTTCAGTGAGCACATGCTTTTCTATTTGTTGTAATCTGTGGCCTAAGTAATGCTCACAGTGTAGCTCACATCTGCTTTTAGTCCACACGAAGGAGTGGTAATATGCTTTGTAAAAGGACAGTGGTTTTTTGTATTTAGTGTTGGAACTGTGTAAAACCAACCAAACAACCATCCCACCTGAAACCTGAAACACAAACAAATCAACAAGCCCAACAAGAAACCCAACAAAACAAAAGAATCCAATTTAGAAGAAATAATTTAAAAATCTATTTAGAAGTACAAGATCTGTATAGACAATACAAAGATAAATTTACCCCCAAGCTCCTTTGAAATTATTTTTTTTCCTGACTTTTAATTTTCTATGGATCTTTTAGGATTTAAATTTAAAGAATGTATCTTCTGTTATTTATTGTTTATGTGATCTGCAGGTTTCAGATATGAAAATACACTTTTGTCACTAATATGTTTCAAAGATAGCTTCCTCAGAGATACCATGGGAAGACAATTTGTTTGTAGGAATAGTTATTTTCTTTACACAGTATTTGGCATTAGCTTAAGCTATATCAAAGGTAACATCCTTGAGAGAAATATCCCTATACAGAGATTTCCAGAAATTTAAATAGATACATTTAAAAATCTCATGTAGTGAAAGATTTGGTAGGTATAGAAGAACCCTGAATCAGAGATACATTCATCAAACCAAAAGGCAGGTGGCACAGGTGGTGAAGGGAAATGTAAAAACACAAACATGAGAGAGAGAGTAATAAAAGTGGCTTCACTTCAAAAAGCTGTTACCAGCAGGACAAATAAATTTCCTTATTTTTGAAGTAAAATGAAAAGTTTTTTGCTCTTGTCATTGAAACCAAGATCTACCTTAAAAATTAATTCCAGCAAAGATGTTAAACATTTGTTTAACTTCAAATCAGTGAATAAATGCATTCACTTTTATGGGTCAGGGCCAAAGACTAATCACATTGAATTCTTTATACATTTTATGTATATTGTATGGCATAATTGCCAAGATAGCACACGATGAAAATGGTGAACTAGTTTTTCTTTACACTGCTGATCTTTTTTCCTTCTGAAACATCACTGCTATACTTTTGTTTTCATTCACCTCCATTTTTTAAAATTCACCTCTTAGTTTTTTGCTCTTGGTCTTCTGACAAGTATGTTTTAAGACTGAGAGCCACACAATCACTGTCGGTATTTTGTTTGAACTGTTGTCAATATCTGTCTGAAAGCTTTACTCTGAAATGTGACATAAACAAATTTTGATTCCAGCATAATTGTATCTCAATCCATTAATAACTGGTGTTTCCTTTTTGTCTTCTGGCATTACAAAAAAGCCACTTGGAAAGTAACTTCTCAAATCCTAAATGAATAAAAATATTTTCAGGGGATGAGTGGCATTTTTATAGATATTAACAAATACTTCTCCTGCAAATAAAAATTATTGAAAAAAATCAGCTTTATGAGTTGCTTTATGAAATGTCATTTTTTATAAATAATGTACTTTAATAAGTTTAGGGACTCTCACCATCTGTGATATGGGAAAAATACTTTAATTTCTCTTAATTATTCCTGTCATTCATGAGTTATGACCTTTCTCAGGGACCAAAGTAAATGCCAGTTCTTCCATGAATAAAATGTGCACATTGGGAGTACAGAACCCACACAGGTATTAAAGCAACCAACGTCCTGAAATGAGTAGATCAGCAGCAGCATCAGAGAGCAAATATACTGCATTCAATCTGACAGCTGGAGTGGTTTGGTTATATATGTGGTGGATAAATAGCCCAGTAATTAAGTAGGAATACCATTAACAGTTTAGGTGGAAATAACAGCAAAGTAGTCCCCTGGGACATCAGAGGAAAAGTAAAAAGCCACAAGAAAGGTGTTGTATGTGTTTTTTGGGGGTAATGTATTAGGGACTATCTGGTAGCTTCTTCCAGAGTGCAGGCACACTTTTTTGGGAGCATCTTCCTCACAGTGGACAAAGTGCAGAAGCAAAGCAGAGGAAAAGAAACCCTATCTTTTATTTAGGAGACACAGCCACAGGCAGTGGAAGAGCTGCCCCAGACACATAACTGGTCAAAGCAGGGGTGTCTGGATGTGTTTGGTTGCTGCAATGAAATGTGTGGTTTTTTTTCCCATGCAGAGGAAGAAAAAACACAAATCGGGACGTTGTGTGTGGTAAATGCATTTCAATCCCGTCATCAATGTTTCGTTTAGGTGAAATAGATTGTTCTAATACTGAAATAATACTGGAAGGGTACTGCCTGTACTGAGAGGGCCTCTGTCCTGTACTGGGGCTGTAGGTCTGGTCCTGAACCAGTCTAGGCATGATTTCCTTCAAACTAGCACCTTAAAACACAGCAGTGAGATACAGGCATTTGGGACATTTCCTACCCTCTGATTTGATTCTAGTGAGGCAAATCTGAACACATTCCTCCCATCCTCATGGTACTGCTAGAGAGCTGGGAAGAAATAAAGCTTTTCACCCCACATCACTCTTCCAGTGGCGAGGAAGAACTGTGCTGGAGTGCCAGCAAACAGCAAGAATCGGCAGAGTGCAAGCTTATGCTCTGCTAGGGACCAGTCTTTGGGGAGAGACTTGTGCCAGCCTCCAGGGAGCATTTCTTTCTGATGCTGCCATTGAGATTTCCTTTTCCCACTTTATTCTCTTTTCCAAGCTAACACTTGTCATGCTGCATGGTACCTCCTTTCCATCTTCAGGTCAGATGTTTCTATTTTCCAGCATAAGCACTCATGGGTAGAAGGTGGGAAGGTCATCAGGGAGGTGGAAAGAGAGTAAGAGCTCAGTGGGGACAACAGTTGCCAGTAGCAGAAGGGCTACCCAGATGTAACTGCAATAAAACCTGGCATGTGCAATTCACCCCACAGTCCAGCCACCAGAAAAATCTGTTCCTGCAACCAGCACCTCTGAAAACCTCAGATATTGGATTCGTGTGATCTATGTCTTAAAATTGTCTTTCAGTTCTCTTAGAAAAGTGTTTATGACTTGCAGATAGGAGCCTGGGAAGATGAGTTTTAAAGGGTCCACTAGTATGGAACTATAGCATTGTTTAGGTTGGAAAAGACTCCTAAGATCATCAAGTCCCACTAGTAACCTAACACTTCCAGGTCCACTACTAAACCACACCCCTAAACACCACATCTACACATCAATACCTCTAGCTATGGTGCCTCAGCCCTGGGCAGCCTTTTCCAATTATTGACCAGACCCTTGGTGTCGCGGTGTTTGGTGCCGGTGGAACTCGGCTCCGCGAGCAGTAGTGTCGTCTTCCTCACTGGGCGTCCCCAGTGAGAGCCGTGATCCCGCAACTGCCTTGCTAGAATATTATTGTGGCACGCCGAAGAAACGAGGAGGCACTTGTGGCAGTACAAGATCTGGTTTATTATGAACCAAATCGGGAGCTGCACACAAGCTAAGAGCTCACATGCGTCACTCGCAAGAGATCCGCAAAATGGAGCCCCCGAAGCTTGGTGCTTCGGGGTTATAAAGGGGTCGGACTAGCCAATTGGGGAAGAGAACATGGGACGGACAAAACACGGGAACAAATCAAGACAGAGCATGAGATAACTGACAAGTACATCAACATATCACTAAGCTAACAGAAAAGAACTATCTAGAACTCGAGGAGGATCGAAGATGACTGACACACGTTGCATAGCAACAGTAGGTGTGCCCCAGTG
>VWZP01003531.1:952186-1012393 GCA_013396995.1 Dicaeum eximium | reverse complement strand
AATAGGTAGTTTATGGTGTGTATTCAGTTGTCAGAGTCAGGAGCATTTTTCTCCTGGGGGTTTTTAGGGGTTTGGTGCTGTGTTTGGTTTCTTAAAATCTTGGCTTCTCTGCCTATTTGCATACCAGTGCCAAGCTATATTGAGCGCTGGAATTTAAAATAATGAATCAAACATGCAAAATTAATTAGCAAATTGTGAAGTCCTGCTTCTAGTTAGTGAATATTTCAGAGGAACTCGATTAAGATTCTTAGGAGTGAAACAAGTTTATCAAAAATAGAAGAGTAAGGTTGTGAAAAAGACCTCTCAGCTGTGGAGAGCCTCTATACAATAAAGGCTCTGACTGAACAGAGCAATGTACAATAATTAGATGTGCCATTAGAGAGTAGCAAAATCCTTGCAAATAATTTGTTGACAGGCCTGCTGCTTTCAGGTCCTCCATGTTTTGGACCTAAAAGTCCATGTGGGAGAGTACAGTGCATTTTCATCCTAAACTGTTGGCATTTTGAGCTCATGTTGCATAACACTTCAGATTTTGTCACTGGGTCATGCTATTTTGAAGGTAAGAGAACATGCTAAAAATGCACTGGTGGTAATATGAGCATAGTAGGAAGTAGTTCAAGCTCTTAATTCCCTGCTCAAGCACTTTGCTGTGCTTTAAGCACCTCACCAGTGTTACTGATTTCAGTAATCCTGAGTGCCATTAGCATCCAGACTCACTCCAAGTGCAGAGACACATCAGCATGACCACTGCTCCACGGGTTTGAGTTTTGCAATATCTGACCCACTCAGAATTATTGTCACTGTATACAATATATCAATTTGTGGAACTTGGGGAAATTTTGTAATTGTCTATTTGCAGTCCAGAAAACCATAGGTAGGGCAGTTAATGAATGAATGACACCATATGACTTAATTTTAAACAGCAGAAAATCTAGTGTGTTGTTTATGGATGTTTGAGCTGATTCCCATGGCGGGTTAGCTTTAGTAACAACTTTTTTCACAGTGAACTGCAGGATTTTAGAGCCTGGTGAGGACATGTCCCCTTATCTCTGTGTCTCTGACTCTCTTAGAGCTCCTTATGAATTGTATTTTCCAAGTCTGCTTTAATGTCCTAAAGAGTGTGTGTATGTTTTTTTGAAAGTCCTTCTTTGGTACCTCTGGGTTATAGCTAATAAAGCATAAGAAAAGGAACAAATTGGTTGGTTTCCTAGAATTGAAGAAGAAACTATTTTTCAGCTGTAGTTTACTTTTTATTTTTCAAAGTCCTTCTGTATTTTAAGTCTGTCCTTGGAACCCACTGACCTTGTGGAATTCCTGAAAGGTTTTCAAGATTTACTTCAGAAGCACCTTCTCAAAGGCCATTTCTTCCCCATCCCCTACTTCCTACCCTTGAAAATACTAAATTTTAGTGACTTCTGAGATCTTACAACTGAGCAGTCCAGAAGATACACTTAGTAGCAAACTGTGACCTTTTCAGTGTCCTACACAAATAATATTGTTAGCTGGTGTGTAATAGCTGGGGTGTGGTCTGGGGCAGTGCCTTTAGGAGCTCCCAGTGGGTGAAAAATGCACTTTTTCATGAAGGTAAGAGAGGGGCTGACGTGGGCAGCTGTGGCTCAGGAGATCTTGATTCTGTTCTTGCCTCTGCTTCCCATCGTAGCTAAAACCCATGAATTTGCTGGAAATGGAGCTCTTCATGGGAGTGTAGCTGTGGGGACAGCCCTTGTTTTTGTGAAGCGTTTTGGGATTGTGCTTAGGAGGAATTAGTGTGCTTATAGAGGTGATTTGTGAAAATTGGTCAGCAGCCACTTACTGAACAACGTGCTGTTTGGAGATTATTTCACTTGAATCCAAACATGGGTACTAGAGAAACTGAAGCGGGAAAATTTCAAGAAATGAGTTGGCTTTTGTTTTCAAACATTGCATCAGAAACGTCAAAACATTTAATTTAACTTCCTTCATTTGAACATACATTTAAATTCAGCAGGATGTTTAATAGATTGGGGAAAAAAGGTACAGTCATACTGAAGTAATCTGGCATGACAAAAAGAAATGTGAATATTAATGTGAATTATTCTGATTTTATATTCTGAGAGGAGTGTTTGCAACCAAAAGCGAGACCAGTTGGCAAAATATTGACATTTTGTTGGTGTTTACTGGAATTTACTAAATTCTGTTTTCTGACTATGCAGTTGCTACATCTGATACGAGCTTTTAAATGCAATTCTTTTCTGGTATCTCTATTGTTGAAAATGGAAATGTTTAGAGGAAAAGGGCATAAGAGAAATGTATGATGGAAAAGAAAGTTCTTGAAGTTCAGTAAAATGTAGATATCTTTCTTATTAGTATGCTGAATTTGGCAAGGCATTTCCCCAGTATTTAAAAATAACAAAAGAGTAACCAGTTCACTAATTATTTCTGTTGCAGTAGATTTGTCTACTTCTGTTTCACTCTTGGCTTTAAACCTGTGAACAATTATACTAAAATATGCAACAAAACCATCATGAAATAAATATGCATATGACTTAGATAATGGATTCTCCAATGTATTATTTACACAGACTGTTCGTGATGTTGTCTTGTTATATGGAAAAAGGAAAGAGCTAGAAAAAAATACTATTTGTTTTTTGCAGTCTAATGTGAAATATTTATCGTAACAGGCTTCTTGCAAACATTCTGCCCCCAGAAGCCAAATTGTATCAGTAGATATCTGATGGCCTTTAATTATTATCAGAGGGCAAAGTTAGGAGTTGGGGGCCAGCGTTATCACTCGTGCTTTGAAAATTAAATTAGTGTGATGGGGTCTTCCAGTTTTCCTGAGTTTTGCCCTGCAGAAGGGGACAGGCAGCACCAGTGCATGACTGGGGGGCACCAGACCATTCCTGCTTTGGGATGCCTTTGAGATGAAGGGTGGTTTGTTCCCAGAGACCCTGGGCTGTGCTTTGTTGTCCCTCCCAGGGGCAGACAGCCAAGTGCTGCAGGCAGGGACACGGAGCCCAGGAGTGGGGGTGCCCAGTGAACAGAGCCCTGACCTCGTGGAAGGGGTTTGAGCCAGTGAGTGGGGTGCACTGAGGGCACACTGGGCTTTTTGTGCATGTGCAGATCAGCCTAAGCAGGGCTGACATTTCCCAAAGGAATTTGAGCTCCTGGCTCACAGGCTGGTGGTGGGGGTGCACGTGCAGGTCGCTGGGTGCCCAACTGGGACAGCTTCCCTGGGCTGGCATGGGGAGAAGGTCCATGTATGGCAGCCTGCTCTCCAAAAACGTGCCTGAAAGTGGAAAAAGGATGGAGGAATAGAGAGATGGCACTAAATTTCTTTTGGACACTTGGAAAAAATCAGCCAGAACTCTTTTGGGTAGAGGAAGATACAAAACAAAGACTGAAAACTCAGACTCCGATAGCACACGTTGGAGGATAAAGAACAGAGAGGATTTTGGACTCATCCTTTCCTGTGTTCCCCTCTTCCTTTCTTTACATTACATTAGTTTCTAGGTACTCACCTGCTGGAAGACTGCATGGCCTGCATCCCTGCTTGCATGATGGGTTACAGTATTTTCAGGGTGAGGGAATCATCATGAGCAGACATTGTGTGAATGCTCAGGTTCCTGCCCATGTTTGCAAAGCACCTACTGCCTTTGTGAGGCTGTTCAAAGAGTCACAGCCAGCTCGTGGTCAGGCCTTACAATGTCATTTGGCTTCCCACATCTGCCAAAGTCACTGTTCTCTGACCAGGAATGGAAGGAAATGGCCTTACCAGAGCTGGGTGATGGTTGGAGGCTGCGTGGCGCTTGCCCTGTCTATCACACAGTTGGTTTTTGAATGTCATAGTGAGTATAAAATATCTGGCTGGCTAAGCTTTTGTGGTTTCTGTATCCTGCATTGTTTACATTGTTCTGGCAGATCTCTTCCTATGAAAGTTATTAATATTAAAATAGAGCAATTCTTTATCATGTGGCGATACCCTTCTAGCCCAGCTCTGTTAGGGGTGGCTGGTGGGCTTCAGGCACCTCTGCTGGGATGGAGGCAATGCTGAGCCATGCCAGGGCTGGACAGGGATTGTAGGTGCCAGTGGAGTTTGGGCTGGAGATGACACTGTGGTCTGTAAATTGTGGTTCTTAATGGGGAGCTTGTCTGGTTAAATCCTCTGGTGTGTAAATGCTGCCTGAATTTCTGGAGGGGATGTACCTTCAGATTAGGTGAGCATATGCCAGCAGTGGGTTTTCTTTCCTTTCTGGCTTCCTTTATTGCCAGGCAAGTAGCATGAATGTCATTGTACAGTGCCCTTTTGTCTGAGCTGTCAAAAGCCATTGTGTGATGTGAAAAGTCCCCAGAGACTGCATGATGCATTTTGATTTCTCCTTATAGAACTGGGAGCATGATCAGAAAGAGAAATGGGGAAGCTGCTGCTTCTGCATTTTCCCCCACCCTGGGGCAGGCTGATGACTCTGCAGTTCTCCAGGTGTGTTCCAGGAGTTGGCTGTAATGTGATAAGCCTCATCTGTCCTGCCTGCCAAGGAGGACATCCCTGTTTGTGAAGGAGCCTTTATTAGCAAACAGTGTTGGCAGTACAGGAGGTGACACAGAGGGCTCTGCACTGTAATTTCTTTGTTATTCCCACCCACGCTGTGCTTGCCTCTGGTGCAGCCATGCATTTCTGCAGATGTGCTGCTGAGGTTTTGTGGTCCCAGCCGAGGTTCTCAGGTGGGTGTGGGCTGGGTCTGTACCAGGGCGTGTGCCTGGACCTGTGGTGAGGCAGAGCAACAGCTCCCTCGAGGTTTGGCAGAAAACAGTTTCTTGCTTTTTTATTTCCCCCCCTTGATGAAAACAAGAGGAAGCTTCAGCAGGTAGGAGGTTGATGCTTAGCCACAAAATCGTGTTCTCACATATCAGTGCAGTGAGGGCAAAACCACCCTGAGCTGGACCCACCCCTGGCTGTGGGCAGCGTTTACTGTCCCTGTTGGTGATAAAACCCATGTTCTCCCTCACTGGATCATGAGACATGTGAATATGAAATTACTCCAGTTAATAGCTGACTTTTCTAAAACAAATTCTCTTTTAGAAAGAAGAAAGAGCTGGTAACAGAAGGAAAACGAAACTTCCAAAGAACTGAGCAGTAATCTCCTTCTATTAAAGCCTCTGTGAAAGTGGAAAGAAATGGAGTTATGCAAAAAATGAGCATTTTGATGACTGGTGTGGCTGGATGAGTAAAAGGGAAATGACAAACAAACCTGATTCAGGCCACTGAGCATGTCCATGCTTAACAAAATTGAGCTGGAAATAGCATTTCTAATTAAACCGGGTCAAACCATGTGTGCAAACCAGGTCTTTAAAAATAATTATATGAAACCTTGTTTTTTTCCAGTCCTTTGCATATGATGTCATTTGTTTGACCTATTCAGAGAGGATGTTAAGGGCTAACAGTGGCATGATGGTGCTTTGTGCTCACCTTGCACCCATTTGATTACAGAGCAAATGGCAAATCAGAATCAGTGCAGGGGAGCCAGTCCTTAAAGATGACTCAGTGACTAATTTCAGAACCCCTTCTTGTTAGGTATTTGTTTTTCTGGAACTCTTCAGTTACTGAATGTGTTAGGTTATTTTCTTGTACAAACATGTCAAAAATAGGTATTTTCTGTAAGCTGAGTGGTGCAGGGAGGAAAGGAGTTTGTCTCCTCTGATTTGCACAAAACATGCAGGAATTGAATCATCTTGGAACCCTCAGATTTGGTTGGAATGGGCTGACTGGTCAAAACATGATTGGATGCAAGAGCAGTGCAATCCCATACATTCTGTTTTCTTAAAAAAAAAACTGGCTGAGCTTTGGTAGTGCAAGTTCTTGCAATCTCATGTGCTCCCCTGAACCTGAAGGTTCAGAAGGTAGAAGGCAACACAAAGCAATTGGGAGATGGCTTTTCTGATGTGGGGTTTTCACATGGACTTTGATATATATATTTTTTTAAATTACACTTTTGTTGTAAATAGAGACCTAATTATTTAAATTTCTGTTCTTTAAATCTGTGGATTGGCAATGCTGTAGAGTTTTAGTTGATCCTGCAAAATTTTCCTCTGGCACTGAATATCATATTTACCCAAAGCAGCAGTGAGCTCTTGGTGGTGTATTTTGGCATCTGGATGTACATGACGGAATATGCAAAGGAGCTGCAAAAGGAAGACTTTTTGGAAACTTTTAAAGTAATTTTTTAAGTGAGCACAACTAGATGTTAAAGCAGAAGTGCTAGCTTTTAAAATTTATATTCTACATGTAAGCCAGCAAGTTGCTAGCATTAGCTGGATGCCTTGTGCAATGTTGAGGTTGTTTTGATGTTTTGTTTTTGTCTTTCTTGACAGCTGCTTTAGATGTGATGCAGCTGGTTGGACAGACTATTGCTGTTCCAAAGTAAAGGAAGCACGTAGGGTTCAGAGCTTGGAAAACGAGAAGTGGCTTTGAGATTCCATCATGGGAAGGGCTCTGGTGCAGATTCACTGACATCTGAGGCACCTTGGGGTAGGCCAGGGGATTTCAGTGTTTCAGTTTTCAGTATTTCTATTTCTATTCTGTTGTGTTTCTGTGCATGCCCTTCTGTCTGTGGTACTGGGCCCTGTTGTGTTTGGTGTGGCAGAAGTTCCTGGAGTTTCCCAGTGCTGCCTGTGGAAGCTTCACGTGGCACAGCTCTCACAGCCCCTGAGTGAGGGCGATCCCCTGGACCCCTGTGAAGGTTTATGAGTGTCCTGGGTCAGAGCAGGGGGTGTTCCCTGTTTCCATCTGGCCTCCATCTCCAGGTCATGGTGAGCCCCATTTCCCATCAGTGTGAATTTTGGGTGGCAGCCCTGCAGTTGCCTGGCAGAGATCTTTTACACAAGTGGCCACGCTGCAGCAGTGGCTTGGGTTTATTTCTTGTGTCACAAGCTGTGGCTCAAACCTTTGAGAGGATCTGTGCAATCACACCTTTTCCAACAGAGAAACCATTGAAAATACACTTCTTTTTTTTTTGTAAAGTGAGGTTTGTTTTGTTTGAGAAATTTGACCCTTTATGAGACAAATTCACATTTAATAAACTCAACAGCAGAAATTCCTTAGGACATAGAATCATTATGATTGTCTGGGTGACTTCAGTGGGGCCAGAAGTGTGACAACCTCAGTGGTGGGACAATCAATGACCAGCTCTTGGTGGGAAGTGCTGCAGGGAACCTTTGGGAGGTGTAGCCAGCAGGGCATGGGAGGAGGGCAGGGGACCCCAGCCTGTACTGGGGCTCTGCTGTTGTTTTACCCACACACAGCTCACTGTGTAGTCACTGCTTCATCTTGCCCTGTACAAAATTAATTTGGCTTGTTTAAAGAGGGCAAGAGAAAGAGATGAGAGTTTCAAAAATCCAGTAGGGCTGTTAAGTAGTTAATTTCAGGAAATTATTGGTATCTCTTGTGACCAGTTCTTCCAATGATTCACTGCTGCTTTTGCTTCATGTGTGCTCATAATTACACTGAGCTGCATTGCTTAAGGCTCTGCGGTTCTTCAGCTCTAATGTGTTTAGCCATTTTCTTGAAATTATTCTGCAGGGCTATTTATTTCTTTCTTCCTCTCAAGAGCTCACTGTTCATGTCTACCCTGCTGTGATTGACTTCAATCCTAACAAGTAATGCAGAAATTGAGAAGATGAAGCATTTTTTGGAGCAGTAAAGGTGTTCAGGAACTATTAGTGTGCATCTGACCTGTAGTTTGCTTGAGAGGGGAACCTTTGCCAGCTGGGCTTCTGCTGTACAAGGCTGATTAGATCAGTTTAGAAAAAATAACACCAGTACTCCTCATTAATTCAGATTTTTTTTGTTTGTTTTTGAACTTGGAATCTCCTCTCTGTTTTAAATTCATTAGAAAAGAGAGCTATATTTCACTTGTTAGACTAATTAAAAGGGTGGTCTGGTTTCATTTTGGAGACTAACTTAACACTGAAAGCCTTTCCAAACATTTAAGTAATTTTCCCTTGAGTTTTCTGGACCATCTGGCCAATAGGATTTTGGAAGGAAATGGGAATTGACTGCTGCTGTGAGATCAGTGCCATGTAGCTCATCTCTTACAGAAATAATTCCGAAATCTGGAGGCTTGTGTGTTTTTTCACAGACTAATTGTCTTCATTAACTCCCTTTTAATTTTTGGAAAGGATTCACCAGATAGAGCCAAATGAAAAGGCATGATTATATGCTCTTTTTTTCCCCTCAGTTAAATGCTCTGTGAAGACTTTGGTATGTGTGTAAAGAACATGACCTTTCCCTAGGCAAACCTCAGACCTTCTGAACTTGACGGCATTAGTCAGCAGAGTTTTTGATTTCAGGATTCATGTCAGGTGAAAAGAGTCATGGGGAGGGTATTGGCCAAGAAATGCTGAAGGCAAGACTCTGAGACTGCAAGAGAAACCCTTTTAATGCCAGTTTGGGCTGTGCTGTGCTGCGTGTGCTGCTCACAGCCGTCTGCAGAGGTGCAGACCCGCATGGTGCTGGATCTGTGTGAGAAAACACCAGCAGACATGGAATGGAAAAGTAAATCACCCTTAAGGTTGTTGTAGCTCTGTCATCATTTGGGCAGGAACTTGCAGCTGTGTACCCTGCTTGCCTCAAAGCCTTTTTTTAAAAAAAACCCAACACAGTTTTAACCTGTGCAGAGCCGTGTCCGTGTTCTGTATTATATGCAAGAGAAAATTCAACTATGTTACGGTTGAAGCATCTTTAAAAATGCAGTGATATAAATGCTAAGAGCTTAATGTGCACACAAGGTTGTGTTTATGTGGGATAGAAAGCTAATAAAGCTACATTACTTAAAAAGTTAAAAGATTACTCTCCTGACATGGGGTTTGTAATTGGTGTGTGCAACTTAACCTTTGTAGCTTTGTCGCAATGGTGAGCCAAAAAACCTTCCTTTGAGGAATTCTTGCTTCAGAATTCTGGCCACCCATCAGCTGACCTCCTACAGTCCAGCCCTGACTTCCTTTCAGCAGGATGGGGCTGGCAGGACACCCTTAACTGCTTGTGACCTTACCCAGCAGAGATGTTCTGTGAATAGGTTTTCTCTAGCGCCCTGCGTATGAGTCAGGCAGCAAAAATCCACTGGGGTGGAGGGATTTGTACCTCACCCCAGACTTAGCTTCTCAGCAACCCCTGTTCTGCAGAGTGAGAGCCTTCCAAAGGCTGAGGCTTTTCCAAAACTGTTTATTTTTCTGGATGAATAGACTGCTGGTGCAGCAGACCTTTGCTGTGGTAAATCACCACTGGGCTCCCAAGTGCCCTGTGGGACTGGCTGTGTGCCAGGGCTGTTCCAACCTTCCTGTTCACAGCAAGGGAAGCCCTGGGACTTCAGATACCCCATATCCCCCCTGCCCTGCATCCCCACCATCCTGTGCTGTCCTGAGCACCCCCCCAGCCCAGGGTCCCCAAGCCAGACCTCCCATGGGAGGAGGAAAGCCACCTGTGTCTGCAGAGCCTCCGTGCCCCTGACAGGGGTAGCAAGCCCTGATGGGGTCTGAGGCTGGAAATCTGAGAGTGTTTCTACAGATGTGAAGGGATGTGACAAATGCCAAAGCCCGGGATGAACAGCAAGGCTGTTCAAACAGTGATATTTAGGCTCAATGACATCAGTTTGATGTCCCAATACATGTCGTGTGAGGAAAACGGGATAACTGGACAACCTGTTTCTCTCACCTCTCTTTCTGTTCACTGTGCTGCTGTCTGAGTTACTCAACCCACATATGGCCCCAAAATGTTGCTTTTCTTTCTGTGTTGGCAGCAGTTGCCACTCAGGGGCCTTGAAGTTCCCTGTAAACTCAAGCACCTGGATGACTTTTGAGCAGAGGGGAGCTGGAGCTTCAGTCTTTGCCATCCCCTCAGATGCTACTGAAGTATCACCAGATGGAAATTGGACCCAGTCAAAGTCAGTGGGAGTCTGGTCCTTCACCAGGAGCACCTCTGCCTCCAGTAACCCTGTGACCCCCAGCCAGGCTGACCCCAAAAGTGGCAGGTGAAGGTTGTTCCTCCAAGGTGCTCCATGTGCTGCAGCTCTCCGTCTCCCACTGACACCCAGGACAGGCCACCCTGGTTTTACCTGCCCCAGGAGAAGTGTTCCTGCTCTTTCCTGCTCTGTCTTGTACATTGCTCACATTGTTCAGAAACTTTAAGTAGCTTGGAGATCTAAAGCATCATGTCTACATGTTAGCTGAGCAAGGAGAAGCCACAGGAATGGGTACTTCCCTCCAAATGAGCATGGAGCTGCAGAAGATTACATGGGGTGTTCTTCTGCAGACACCACCCACTTCAAATAAGTAGAGGACAAACTTCTTTGTATTATGGTTAGAATGGTATTTTCAAAAGAGCTTGGTGCTTTGCTTGGTCTTGCTGATCACAGTGAGAATGACCCATTTTGGAGCAGGCTTCAGTATCCCAAAAGATCAGTCCCTATTGCATTCTCATACAAGTATGTAATAGCCTTGAGTAGTTCAAGTTTTGGATGAGGATGGTAATCTGATCAAGTGAACATAATGATACTGCAAAAAATGTGGATATTCAAATGTGTGATTGTGAAAGAGCTTGAATTTGTTCCTTTGTTTCATTTTCTTTTCCCACTGGTCTGCAGTCAGACACAGACAAACATTAGGCAAAGCAAACAATCTGTGTTTCCACTCATACAATGGGAGGAAATAGGAACTGAAAGGATAAAAAAAAAACCTGGACAGAAAAACTGCTTCTGGTGCCTCTTGGGTTTTACAGTTCATGAGGGTTGTGGCACAGACATTTACAGTGGGGATGAAAAACTGTCGTTTTCCTCCAGAGATCAAGGTGATTTGATCTGGTACTTTTGAAATGACCCTTATCTACCCCTCCCTTCTAGACAATGTGGACGTGGGTAGAATTTTAAGTGACTGGTGGAGGTTATGTTTTCTAATCTCTTCTCTGGGCTAATGTGTTGCTATTTTAAGTATATAGGAAGTTCTCCTATACCACTGCCAACTTAGTTATCTTCAGTGATAATTTTGTTTGTTTCTTTAAGCATGTGACACAAGTAGAGGCCCTGAGAGAAATCCCTGATTTTCTTTTTTTACAACTTACCCCTGAAACATCTAAAATTTCACTTGGAAAGATTCATAAAACTAATATTTTCACTTTGAGTGAGCACAAATATATTCCTACTCCTGATATGAGGGGGGAGAGAAAAGCAACAGGAGGGATAAAATGATGTGTTCTGAGCATAAATAGGGTGGTTGTGTTTGAGAGGAAAAGAATTTATTTTTCACTGAATATTCAATTAATTTTTACTACATACATGTTGTAAATGTTATTTATGTAAAAATTATATTTTTAAATTTGGAATGCAGCATAACATTTAGGGTTTTTGAAATAATTTTAAATCCTTTTATAAATCATATATATCTGAATATTTCTTCGTTAATATAGCAGCCTTTGTCTTAAAGAGCACTGAATGTTATTAATAACCTTTTATCCTTTACATATCTACATGCAGACATTTTCGGGTTTAGCACTCATATTTTGCAACCCAAGTTCTGAGATACATGAAATAACATTTGACTTATTGGTATGGTCTATACCTAAAGTGATACATTTTAGCTGACTTCTTAGAACACAGCTAATCATAGAGTGAGGTTTAGCATCTAGGAGAAAAAAAGACCAGTACAACATAAACCTTGAAAAGCATGTCTTGATTATCGACAGTGTGTTTCTATTTCTGTTGTTCACCACTGGCCAGCAGTGGACAGGGGTGATATTTTGTAGTGTTTAGGTGATATGCTTTGCTTTCCCTGGCAGGAAACATTTAGGGCTGGCTCTGAAGGCAGCTTTAAGTTGGAGTCTGCCAGGCAATCCTGTTCCAACATGAGGGACTGTGCCTGGTGGTGTCTAATATTTTATTGTCTGAGAGCAACAAAGGACGTTCGTGTTGGTCTCAGGAGCTGGTGCTGAGTCTGCAGTGTGCTCTTCCTCTCTTTAGCACAATTAATGGCAGCAAAGCTATCCCCAGAGTGTGTTACAGCAGCATAGGGAAGAGGAAATGCAGTATTTGGCTATGCTGCCCAAGTGGTGTTGGGTGAGACCTGGCACTGTCTGGAAATCGTGTGGCGGATGTGGGGGTGAGAGGGGAAATGTGTTGCATCCACCAGCCAGCACCAAGGCACTGCAGCTGTTGGGGTTTTCTGGCAGTCCCTGCATCCTGCACTGCTGGCATGAAAGCAGGCACAAGGACAGGAAGGTGTGCTCCAGCTGGGAGATGGAGCTGAGGGCTACCCTAGAGGTGACCTGGAGCAGCTTCCAAAATCTCAGCATCTCCAGCTATGACAAGGAAGGAATGCTCTAGGGGAATACAATTCTTTGATTTACAGCCCTGAAATATGACAGACATCCAGAGCTGATGTGACAAAAGTACCACCAAAACTTTATAATGTCAATCAGAGGAGGCTTTCTTCAGCCTGAGTTTGTGATTAAAAGGATGAAGGTATAATCAAAATGATAGCTGTGTTCCCACCTGCCTGGTGTCCCAAGCTCTTTGTGGTGGGTTTAAAAAAAAAAAAAAAAAAAAAAAAAAAAAAAAAAAAAAAAAAAAAAAGGTGACTTTGTGAAACTGGTGACCATCTGTCCAAGGCATTTGTGGTTTGAGGGGTTTTGTGTGGTTTTTTATGTTGGTGTTTTTGGGGGTTTTTAACCTAACAGAGTTGATGTGGATTACATGTCATAGCCTATGATGAAATGGATCATTCCTGAAATCCAGTGCTAGTATTCAGTGCATGACTTACTCTGAACTCTGCCTTGGGCCATTAACTAACAAAAAGAAGCTATAAACTCTTAATTATTTCTTACTTGGAATATATCCCTATCCTTTCAAGTTTTGAATTGCTGCTGTTTTATTTTTAGCTGAAGAGCTCCAACCATGGCTACCATGCGTTGTCTCACATGGTTGCAGTTGCTGAATTGAGATGTATGGGGCTGCTCTTGCTGATAGAGCTCACCTAAAACTGTCTTCTGAGGTGACACAGCCCCAGGTGTGCAAGCCCTGACCACTTGTTTACATCGTGGAGACCCTGAGGGGCAGCAGGATGCTTGTATGAGCAGCCTTTTGCTGTAGAACAGTGGCTGTGTCTAAGATGCTTTTTAGGCGCGGCATATCTGCAGGTTTTATATTTTTGGGGGGTTCCTCTCTGCCATGCTGACCCACTGGGAGCACTCTGCAGCTGCCTGGGAGGCTGCTCCTGCCTGCCTGCAGGGTGAACAGGCAGAGCTCGTGTTCCCACTGGGGCTGGGGTTAGCAAACATCGCTCGTCCCTTCTAAAGAACGGGGTCTGAGAAGAAAAGTCCTGTGCGGGTGGAAAGGGAAACAGAAGGATCGTGACTTCGTTAAGGTCATGTGGAATAGGACACCAGGTTTCCTGGATCCCTATGCAGAGCATTGTTCACTCCCTGCATAATCTCTTAAAGGCTTTTCTTGTATTTGCAGGATGGAAAGGGTGGAGAGGAGAGGAGAGGGGCGAAAGGGTGGGGACCAGTCCCACAGGGCACAGCAGGCTGAGCTGGCAAGCTGCCAGCAACTGCAGGGTCACACAGATGGGCTCAAACTTCAAAGTTCATCAGTGCATTTTGAACAGGAAATCTGCTTGCTGGAGTTCACTTTCGGTGAGAGCTTGCAGCAACACAGCTGTGCCTTCACCTCGCTCCCAAAGGGCAGGTGACCACAAGCTGAATCTGTTACCCCATAAGGAATGTTTGTGGTTGAGAAAGACCTTGACCACCAAAGTCCCACACCTCCAACAGCCACGTCTCACTTTATAATGGAAATCTTGAACATCCAGAGAAGGTCCCGAGAATTAAAGCTGTGGTATCTACCAGCTTTTGGGATTACACAGGCAGGCAGGGCTGTGATGGGTCACACAGGAGTCCCATCCCCTTGTGCCAATGCTGTGAGCTGATGGTGTCTGTTCCTGATAGCAGAGTGTGTTTGGTATGAAATGGCCCTTCATGCAGGCACAAAGGTGCAGACTGGGATGTGTCCAAGTCTTCTGGTTTTTGGGAGGTGTCCCTGCACACAGGCACCTGACTGCCTCTCTGAAACTCCTGCTCTTTAGGGAGACACACGAGGGGTGGTGCTTCTGCTTGCAGACAAGAAGACCAGGTCGTGGACAAGGACAAGGAGTTTGTGTGTAGTGGAACGCAGGAGCTGTGTGCTGCCCTGGTGTCCTGCAGCAGGCAGTCCCTGCCCTTCTCCTGCACTTTTCCTGCTGTGGTTACATGGGGACAGCTCCACCAGACAGGCCCAGGAGCACGTGAGCATTAATGAGTGCCAAAAAGGAAGCCTGTGGTGGGACTGTCGTGGGCTGCCTTGGCACGGTGTGCAGCACTTTACTGGACAGCTGGCTTCTGCTGTCTGGACTTGGAATTGTCCACTCCAAATCTGTCAAATCCCAAGTGGGGAGAGAAGCTGATGGGAGCTGTTTCCCACCCCCAGGAAGAGAGATACGTGCAGGATCGGGGAGGGAAGCTGTCAAACCAAGCTCTCTGCGTTTGACTGGCAACCTTATAATCTCATTGGGACCTTGGGTCTCTTCTTGTAATCATGGCCCAAGCCAGGGACTGTCCAAAATTTTTTTTGGAACCTAACAGGAAAAGGTGTTGTACATGACTGAATGCATCATTTTGTAAATATACTCCATTTGTGTAATGCCTCTTTATCAGCTAATAGCTGGCTGCTAATGTTGACACTCTTGTTTGATGTAAATAGAAAAGTGTGTGTCTTGACCCTTAGTAGAGGGCGTAGATAAGTGGTTCCTTTATCTGAGGTGAAAAGATAAATACAGATCCAACAGAAATAACACTGAGAAATCTGCCCTATTCAATGTACCTCTCCATGCAGAGATGATGCAGGGTTGGAGCTCATCAGAACCAGATCTTTGGCATAAAGCATCTCCCACAAGTCTGGCTGCAATGAGCAGTCTGTAGATTTGAAAAATGTGTGTGCTGGCTTCAGGTTTGCTGAATGTTACTGTAGTGACTGACTGGCAACTACAGCAGACTATGCGGAAATATTTTCTGCAGGAGACCAGGAATTTAGCTGGACTCAAAGCTAATGGGAGAATTTTTTCCAGCTTGGATACCTCATCCAAATGAAGGGTGGAACTTCAATTTTAGAAGGTCATTGAGCCTCAGAATTGTTTGTGTGTAAGCTCTGTGAGAGCTTGATGGAGTTTGATGTTGTACTCCTGGGTAGGAATATGGATGTTGCAAATGGCTGTTGGATGTTTTGACTACATTCTGCAGAGCTCTTACACTGAGCATTTGGGTGAAAGATGGAACCTTTTTTTAGGGAAACCAGCCCACAGAGCATTCCAGCCCTCTGCCCAGTTTCTGGGGAAATGTGCAGTGGAGGATCTTGAATCACAGCAGACTAAACTGCAGTGATCTGGAGAGGATGGGCACTGGCAGAGTGATCAGAGGGCTGGAAGGGCAGTGCCTCTTGTTCTTCTTCCCATTTCACATTAAATCAATAAGGATGAACTTCAGCATGTCTTGTCACTGGAAGTAAGTGAATCAGTTGATCTCATTTGGTTGGGAAAAAGTTAAAACAGCCAGTTTGCTCCTGGAAGCTTTAAACAAAAATCAAAACACCACTCTTCTCAAAATAATTTACACATGCTCAATTTAGTGGCTTCAGCAGAAGCAGCAATGTGAGAGTTCCCATGAACTCTGGCTAACCTCTGAGATTTATTGATAAATGAAAAAAATAAGGGACCAGCACTGAAATCTTTCCTTGCTAAGGCATTACTTTCTATCTCGTAGCAAGAAGCCCAGGGCTAGATTCAGGATGTTTACTGCTTTTAGAGATGTTAAGGAAAATAACCTCCAAACAGTTTAAAAGACCAATATTGAGAAATCTGTGATTTTTGTTCTGAATTGCCAGCACAGTCATAGTCTGTGCCTTAATGCAGGAGCAGGATTGAGTTGTGCATCTTAGTTAACAGGACATATTTTTTGAACAAAGGTGAATCACCACCCACAAAACAAAAGGATTTGCTGTTTTCTTTCCCACAAATACTGATTTTCTAAAACTTTTTTTGGTGGAGGTTTAGTATGCACATTTATAGTGGTAAGTGAGAGCAGCAGGTTTTGCATACAGTGGAACTAACTGTGGCAGCAAAATAACCAATATCTGTTACACAGAGGGACAATTTGACCAGGAGTTATGCTTCAAAACCAGCACTGAATGCCAAGCCTTTGCCTCTTCCTTATTCTGATGAATATTCAGGTGCAGTGTTAGCCTAGTACTGACTGATTATTTTTTCAATAAAGAAGCAGGTTTCCATGCTTCACCACAGTTGTGAAAATCAGTGTTAGTTGTTGGTCCTTTGCAGAATCTGCAGCAGTCCAGGGGACACTCCTGTTTTCCATGGGCTGGTCACTGGTGTGTGGTGTCCAGGGACATGGAGCTGCCAGGGTGTTTTGTCTCCAGACAAACTCTGGGGTGCAGACAGGGTGGTGGCCATGCTTTGGGGAAGGCTCTCCCTGTATTGCCAAGATATTCAGTGGCAGTGGGAACATTTGCAGACAAGGGCTCCAGGAGAGGAGCTGTGGCTGTGCAGAGGCTGAGCAGTGTTGGTGTTAGCAGGGATGGAACCCAACACCAGCCTCCTTTGGGCTGGCACTGGTCACAGCCCATCCACACTCACCCACCGAGGCTGGTGTGGCCTGGGGAGAGTGTGCCCTATTTGTCTTCCTCCTAAGGTCTGTGCTGATAGGCAAATCCTGTCATTCTACTTCATGACAAAGTGCTTTGCAATCCCAGGAGTGCTTCCACGGAAAGAGGACACCTTTAAATATACAAAAAACTCATCAGGATTTAGTTTGTTGTAAAAGAAAACATGACTGTGACATATTGCCCAAGAATGAGGAATCATTTTTCTTTGATGCAAAATTGCTTAGTCTTAGAAATAACATTTGTGTGCACTTTTGTGCAGATAGAACCTGGGTTTTAAAATTACATCAACCCAGCTTTTAATTTTGCGGGTGTAAATTGCACCTGCAAATCATTTTGTCTGCAAACTGCAGCTTTTTATATTTGATTTCCTGACTTCCAGTGGCTTCCTTAACTGCTGTCAGTTAGTTATTTTGATATACAGCTTTGCAGGCACTGCTATTTCAGGAATAAAATTGCGGTCTCAAAGCTTCAGACCCATTTCTGAACGTCTGATGGGAGTGAGTAGCTGGGATGTAGAGCAAACCCACTGTACACTCAAATCTGTTGATACTATCTTCCAGTGTGAGGTCAGTGCTGGTTATCGTGGTGAAAGACTTCATCTGTGGTATCTGTGGAGCAGCTTGACCTAACCAAAGCAAGAAGCTGAGCTGACAGCCAGATTCAGGGTTGTGTTCATGATGCATGTTCTTGTGAATCACGATTTACAGTCTCAGTAGCAAGTTTGCTCTTTTAGTAGC
Organism: Dicaeum eximium; assembly: GCA_013396995.1. Lineage (NCBI taxonomy): Eukaryota > Metazoa > Chordata > Aves > Passeriformes > Dicaeidae > Dicaeum > Dicaeum eximium. Next base: position 994,929 of record VWZP01003531.1, on the reverse strand, counting down.
TTTATTTCCTATTACCTCCCTTTACCTAGCTGTGTTTTCAAAACCAAGCCTATTACCAGTTGTCTGTTGTTTAGAAGTGACTGTGGGGTGTGGGCATTTCATAATGATCTGTACATGTGTAGGTACCCACACAGTCACAGTCCTGGGTTAGTTCTTCCCCTCCACCACAGAAGATGACATTTTTAAATTTAAAGCTCTTGCATGTTTTTGGGGAAGTAGCTGAGATACTAGCGGAGTAGTAGCTGAGATGTAATTAACTTAGCTGAAGTAAGAATTATATAAACTAAGCATTTTGAAGTAAAAAGCATTAAAAAATAATTTAAAAAAAAGACAAAAACATGCATAAAGCTTTAGTTTCTTGGCAGCCACATAGAGGTTGCCAGGTTGATGTACTGGAACCCAGAGTTTTGTCTTTACCCTGAGGTGTGCCAGGACACATCAGGGGTGAAGGTGGAGACAGAATTGCCCAATGCCTCCCCAGCACACCTCAGCCATGGATGGCAGGACAGGAACGTGGCTCTTGTTCAGACCTTCTGAGATTGCCTCGAAGAGGAGGGCTGGCAGCACCTGTTGAACAGAAGTTAGATGGAGACCTGTGAGCTTGTGCCATGTTGTGCTGTGAGAGCAGAGGTCTCCCAGAATTGCTGCTTCCTTTGTGCTAAAAGGAAATTCAGCCCTGCAGAGGTAACTCAGTTAAATTCAGAGCACAGCAAGGGTGTGGCTCTGGTGACACATCACCAAACTTCACCTTGGTTGTTTTGTGTCTCTGGAAGGGTGTTTGGTACATAGAATCATACAATAATTTGGGTTGGAAGAGACCTTTTAAAGGTCACTTAGTCCAACCCCCTTGCAAGGAGCAGGGACACATTCAACAGAACATTGCCTTGAACATGATTGAAAGGAATTAGTCAAACCTAGTTGTTATAGGCCTAATTTGTTGATGCACTGATAGTTTACCTACATGTTTTACAAAGTGTCTTCTGTTATTTTAACAGGGTCGCCATGTTAAGACTGGGCAGCTGGCAGCAATCAAAGTGATGAATGTTACTGAGGTGAGTGCAAAACCAAAAATAATAAGGTCATTGTTAAGCAGCAAGGAAAAATAAATCAGATCATGAGAAGGTGGACAACTCATGGAAGAAGATCTACAGGTATAAATCATGGTTCCTGAGCACTGGTTTGTGTTTTATAAAGTACTGAGTGGTGTTAACACAACCACATTTTTTAAATGTGGCTGACCAATGGTGACAAAGCCATAAGGGAGTGCATTGCCATGTATTTTGGTGTTCAATAATACCAAAGACAAGAAGTCCCTTCCTGCTTATTTCTAGTTGATTATCTGCTTTCAGAGGTAGCAACTAAAAGATTTTCTGTATCTCTGCACTGCCTCTGCTGTGTTTCATCACATCCTATCCCCTCATGTGCCAGCTGTCCTTGGAGTAGTGCCCTCACAGCCAGCAAGTAGGAACATGTTAGAAATGCAAATGCAGTGCTTTTTTATTGTGATTGACAGATGAGGGAAGGAGACAGTTTAATTGGCATCGTCCCTGCTCACATTTATAAATCGGTGTCAGGGCTGAAACTGGGTGTTGAAAAAGTTGGTAAATGTTAGGTTTTGTCTCTCCTTTTAAGAGCACAGCCAGTAGAGGAGCAGCTTGCCTCCTTGAGACCACGTTAGCCTGAGCCCCAGGAAGGCTGGGGAGACTCCCTGCTTTTTCCTCTTGAGTTTCCTAGAAGTCTGCTTTGGTAGACTTCTAAGAAAGAAGCAGCTTCTTTCCTAGAAATCTTCACTCAGACTCACTGAAGACCAGCTCCCTGTTCTGTCACTGGCAGTGTGGATATGGAGAACAGAAATCCAGCTCCTCTTGCAGTATGATGGAAGGGTTATCATCTGAAACTAAAAAAAACCACCAGGCTGAATCCTCTGGGGCAGGTCTGCCAGTGGTTCATCTACACATGGTGTTTGGAGAAGCCCAAGCAGGCCTTGCCTGCATTTTCATGTGTCTTTTCATTGTCTGGAAAGGCTGCAGAACAAGGTGGTGTCTGTGTTGTTCCTGTCACGTAGAGCAGGTCCAGGACAGTTCTCTCTGGTGATGGTGTGGGAATCCAGCCCTGAGCAGCAAGTGGTCTGAACTTGGATGCTGCTGTAATGTACAAAGCACATCTGAGGGCTGGTTTGACCATGGCTCATACAGTAGGTGTGTGTAGCTGAATTGACAGTTTTGTACTGAGGAGGGTGCTTGTTTTTTAAATGAGTGCTGCATTAGATCAGAGGGATTTCTGCTTTTAGGTCTGTAGGTACATATATCATCAGGTGCTTTGGCTTTAAAAATGGCAGTCACCAAACATGGGGCTGCTGGATTTTGGAAGGGATGACAGATTCCTGAGATGGGAGCACCTCTGTGCCTTGACAGAGGAGCTGACAGAATGGATCCTGACACAGGCTCAGAAGTTATCCAGATCTGCTTTCCTGCTTTGCTGGGTCAGTCAACAGTGTGTGAGGACTGGTTAAAGGTGTAACCTGTGGGTTGTCACCAGTGACAGTACCTTCCTTGATGAAACAACTGAAGAAAAGTCTGCAGGAAGGGAACCTTGGAAAGATTTGTTTCCCTATGCTATGAATAACATAGTCTCCTTTGTATGCAAGCAACAAACTGTAGCATCCAGTAATGCCTACTTACTTGGAAACAAAATTTAAATAGAGGACACCTATATGGTCCCACTTCAGGAATCACCTTAGTAGACTTGCAGGATTCTGAGAACAAAACAAAGCTGCTTGGTCTGATTTGCTGCAGGTGACAGAGCCAACATCATGCTGGGAGCCTGTCCCATTGTTTGAGGGGCAGTGATAGCAGGTCATGCTGTTTTCACACTGAGACCCTTCATGGGAAGGTGAGGAGCATGTTACTGCAACTGCCCAAAGGGGTTTTCCCTGGTGCTCTTCCCCCATTAAACCCTGAACAATTCCAGCTCAAGTGTGCTCAAGTGTTCCTGCTTTGTGGCCTTGGCACAGGGTGAGTGCAGGGCTTTCTGCTCTTAGTTGCACTTTCCTGATGCAGAGTTGGCTGTATTCCTGCTGCTGGGACACAGGCTGGCATGTCTGGATGCAGCCACTTCTGCTACTTCTGCCACTTTTGTTCACCAAAAGATTTTGATTCTTTCAGAATCTTTCAGGGTTTCTTTTTCCAAGAAGTCATTTCATCAGAAATTGCCTGACCAGCTCCAGCTGTGATTGCTCAGATCTGGGGCACTCCAAGAGCTCAGCAAATCTGCCCTTTGCTGTTGAGAGCTGCAGCCCAGGCTGGTTTCTTAAGAGCAGCAGCAGGATGCTGTGGTCATTGTGGGATCCTCTGGACATCTGTCAGGAAGTGCTGCTGTACTGATTTGCACGGGGGGTGGGGGGAGCCCTTTGAAATGGTTAAAGGGGAGCTGATGGCAACGTGCACTCATGTGCCTCTCCATGCAGGCTCTGCTTCCTGTTTTTTAACAGAGCCAGACAAGCAGAGTGCTGGCAGAGAGACCAGATTCTTGCTGCTTGTCTCTTCAGCTGTCAGTGCAGGTGATCAAAGAGCTCTTCTCCAGCACATCATTCTCCATCTGTCTTTGCTTTCATTCTTTCTAGGGAGCAAAATAACATTTAAATGTGAAACTTGTTGTTAGACCTGCCCCAGTACTAAGGGGTCTCTTGGTGCAGTATTCATCAGCTGATGATCTCGTTTCCATTTGTGGTCAGAGGAGTGTGTTTTCTAGTTCTAATGCCATTGCAGATAGGCCCACATCTTCAAAAACAGCCTTTGATCATGAAGCTGTCGTCTCTGTGCACGCAGCCATCTGTGCCCAGGAGCGCGTTGGTTTGTGAAAGCAAACAGCTTTTTGCACCTGCACATCTGTGAGCCTGCTTCCTCTCCTCGAGCAGCATTATTTATGAGCAGGTTTGCAGACCCCTGAGACATGGGGCTGATGGTAGTGCTGGCAGAAGGGGTGGTAGAAAGTGGAAATTCTGAGTGTGGGCATGCTCTGAGAAGCTGAGGGTGCTTTTGTCCCTGGTCCCTGTGCTTGAAGGATATATGTGAGGCACTGCGGCTTAGCAAGTCTGGGTTCAGTTCCTGGGTGATGTGGCCCATGGGGCACAATCACTCATGTTTGCCCTTCTGCCTTGGCTTTTCCATGGCTTAGAGTGTTTTTTGCAAAACTCACCAAGGCACTGGGAAGCCAGAATGCATTTGTCTGTGAAATGCCCAGCTGCTGTCCTGTGCAGCTCTTTGCCTTCCAGACTGATGGGCACCTGAAGCTCAGCCTGCTGTCTGCTCCAGGTAGGGTCTCCCCAAGGTATTCAGCTGTACTGGGCAGTGTTACTGAGCCCTGGAGGCCAGGATGGGCAAGGGAAGGAGAAACAGGTGCAGGGAGGGATCAAGTTCTGGCCTTCAGGGTAAATAAAGACACAAGAGAAAGCAGGAATTGCATCTTGCTGTTCTAGGAGAGGAGCATTTCCCATGTGCAGCTCCTCTTGCTCTTCCCAGTGGGTGTGGAAGAGCCTGTGGGTTATCCAGGTTGTGTTCATGGACAGCCACATGCTTGGTTTTGTTTTAAGAAATAGAGGTCAGACTGCAGAGGAATAGAAGGTACTTGGATAAGAGCTTTGCCAGCATGGTTTCAACATCTAGGTAATTTAATGGGTAAAGGTAGAAGAGTTGAAAAATAGGCAGCAGCAGCTATGAGGAAGTGGTTGGAATCTGCCAGCTCTCCAAGGGGAACTTTGTGAAAGCTACAGGCTGGTGCTGAGGGCACAGCAGGGAGCTGGGCTCCACCAGGGGAAATTTCATGCTGATAAGCAGAGTTAAAAAAACCTGAACCTTAACATCTGTACATATTCTAAGTAATTTGGAGAAGGCCTTTGCCAAAGATGAGTGTTGCCCCTCCACACGTTTGCAGAAGCAGTGGGCAGAATGCAGGAGGGAAAGGATTCCTTCCTGTTTGTTCCTCTTTCTGCCCTTCTTCCCTAAAGATCCAGAAGCTTGTGTAGATGACAGAACCTTGTGGTCAGGCCCAGGATGACAGTTCCCATGTCCTTATTCTTTGCCTCCTCCTTACCTGCTTGTGTCCATCCTCCCACGACTGTCTGGAGTTCCAGAGGGAGCAGAGCCTTGTGTCCCTTCAGCAGGAGCTCTCAGCTCCCTTTGGTTGTGCTCTGTCTGTGTGCAGAGAATCCTACCTTGGGAGGATTTCCTGCAAGCTCTCTGCAGTCAGCTCCCATTTCTCCTGCACACTCCAGGTGCTGCGCTGGGCTCCTCTTTAGCCTCACTAATTCAGTCATACAACATCCAGGGCTCTATCAAGGCGAGGATTAAGGGTCCTCCTTTCTCCCTAACTGCAAACAAAAGATAAATGAGCTATTTAGTATAATATGTGCAGCTTGAGAGCCTGTGTTCAACAAAGATCATTAGGAAACCTGAAATAGCTCATTTAGCTTCAACTAAAGTTATTTTACGTCTTCAAAGGCTTAACACAGTTAGGCTTTGGTCTGGTAATGTGTCTCCTGGGTGTTGATGTTACTGGGAAAAACTTACTGGTCCCTTCTTTTGGGAATGATTTTTGTGTGGTCAGGTTTAATAAGACACATCATATGCATATTCTTGAGGGAATTCGGCTTTAGCCTGTCAGGCTTTAATATGTTGCTCCAGGTAGAAAAGACAATGTGTCTGGCTTTGTAAGCAGTCCATTATGGTGGTTAAAGGAATGCTTCAATGGCAAAACTATTGGAAAATAGAGGAAAAGCACAGAAAAATGTCCTTTGGGGCTAAGTTGTTCTTGCTGCCTCTTTTTTTTTTTTCTTTTTTTCCTTCACTTCAGCTATTAAATGCTGACTGGGATGTTTTGCAACAAGGTAAATTAATTTTCAGGTTTGTGGTACTCCTTTTGACTGATACAAGGATACCTTGCAGCACCACTCATTAAGTGAGTGAGATGCCAAGGCTGGGTGTGTTTCACTGAGTGTTGTGCACCACAGCCAGCCAGCTTTGAGGGGCTCTTTCCAAATCAGGCCATTCTCTCTGAAAAAGGGCATTTCCTTCTAACATAATTATTAAGACTTGTGTTTCCATTAGTTGTCTTATTGTGCACAATGCTGTGTGGGCAGAAGAGAACATCTGCCCTGGTGAGACTGAAACAAAGACAAGGGGAAACAGGCAGCTAGTGCCTGGAAGATGATGTCTAGGGGTGTGCTAGCCCCCAACATGCCAGGGGCTTCATGGGTGGCTTGGTGTCAGGAGGGGGAGAAAGCCCATGTTAGGATAGGGCAGCCTCACAGCTGCAAGGAAGGAGCAGATCCTCACCCTGGCTTAGCTGGAGTTTGATTTGTGGCAAGTCACCTCCTTCTTGGCTTTGGTTTCCTCCCAGCAGGACCCTCCACAGGACTGGGAAGACAAATTGTCTCATGTGTGCACTCAGTGCTTTTCCAAGTATTTAAGTAATGGAGTGTTAGGAATGATTTTATTTTTGTTTGAATCTGGTTAGTTTCTCCGAGACTAAATTACTGCATGCAGAAACCATAAATGGGGGAGTGATAGGTCCTGTCTAAGCTCTCTGAGGAGACAATATGCAATTTTTTATGCCTGAGTAGGGACGTTTTTAATTTTTTAGGTCAAACCCTAGCAATTCATTGGTTTAGACCCATGGATCAGGGTGATTCAGCTGTCAATTTAAGAGCCATCTATCAGCTGCAGTCTGATGGTATCTCTGGTCCCAACCTCCTGCTCAAAGCAGGGTCAGCTGTGGATCAGGTTGCTCATGGTGGTTCCAGCTGAGTGTTGAGGCCTCCAAAGACAGAGGTTGCTTTGCAGCCCTGGGGCTCAATGATCTATGGTCACCTAAGGAGCCTCCTGCTCTCTTTTGTTACAGAATGAAGAGGAGGAAATCAAGCTGGAGATAAATATGCTAAAAAAGTACTCCCATCACCGGAATATTGCTACATATTATGGGGCTTTTGTAAAGAAAAGTCCTGCAGGCCAAGATGATCAGCTCTGGGTAAGTGTTTAGTGTCATTTCTGCTCATCAGATTTACAGCTCCTTCTTTAGAGTTCCAGCATGCTTGGCTTGGACTCTGTCTCAGTGAAGCACTGAAGTCACTGTTCTGTAGAATAACATATAAAAGAGATAAATTACTCCTCCCTAGACATCTTCCATCCCTATGATTTCCTTTGAGGATGGGCATAAAGTATGTTATGATTCTTGTCACTGGTGCTGTCATTCTGATTTGTTGCTTGAACATTTGTTTTTTTTTCCAAATTAAGTTCTTCCCTATTTTTTTTTAACTGAAGTGAAAAAGCTTGTCCTTTTCCCCTTTTCTTGTTCTTGTTGCTTTCCTCTCCTTTTTTCAGGTGGAAAATTAAAAAAAAAGAAGCAGAAGAAATTGGCAATAATGGAAAGAAGAATAATGAACCCTACAATTTTTTTGGCTGCAAGATTTTTGAGGCTCTGCAACAAAATAAAAATTTCAAATTTTAAAAAAATTCCCGTGTTTTTCAGTGCTGTTAGCTCTTGCTTTTCCAATTTTGTATATACTAAAAAAAAAAAAACCAACGAACAACCTAAAACCTGCAACAGGAGCGGAGCACTAGTGAGGTTTTTTATTTAATTAGCAGCGTGTGTGACTCAGGAAATGAGATTTTAAGTCAGTTGGCATCCGAGAAGGCTGCATGCAGTTTGCCATGCCTGGCTGTGGTGGCAGTGGGTGTTTGCAGGTGTTCTCTGCTGGCCCCAGCAGAGCTGTGCTCAAGGTGCTCTGTGTGTGTTTGTCTCCTGCAGCTGGTGATGGAGTACTGCGGGGCAGGCTCTGTCACCGACCTGGTGAAGAAGACAAAAGGGAACTGTTTCAAGGAGGACTGGATTGCTTACATCTGCAGAGAGGTTCTCAGGGTGAGTCCTGCCAGCAGAGCTTCGCAGCTCATTTGCAACAAAAAGGCCTTTCCAAGCCTTTGGTTGCTAAAATAGGTCACTAATGAGCATGATTGTTTAAGGGTTGTGATCCATGGGGCTCATGGGCTATGGTCCTGGAGTTCAGAGGAGCCCTGAGAGCTGCCATGATGGCTGCTTGACATCCCACATTGTGGTAGTTAATCCCATTTTCAGTATGAAGAACAGAAAATTCCTCTTTCCTATGGCAAATAGCCATCTTCTGAAATTCCACACACTGGGCACCTAGAAAAGTAAATAAATTTTCTGTTTTCAGTATGTCTGCCCCTCACATAAGGAGATCTTTCTGGCCAGTACTTCAGCTGTTCATGCTTGTCAAATCTTTCTGTCCATAATTCCTTTACCTGCACACACTCAGGGATCTCTTTTCCACACTATTAGAGGCAATGTTGACTAAACAGCATTCCAAAATCCTAAAGGTGGCCCAGGGGGACAGTATTCCCCAAGACAAATCTTGGGGCTGTATTTCATTCTATGCAGGCTTAGGGCTTTTTTTTTTTTTTCCTGGAAAGTACAGAGGATCAAATAATTCCCAAGTGTAATCTAGTGAACTAGCCTGGAAAGAAAATGTGATGTTGGAGCCAGTCATTCTAAATTCAAAACCCATTACAGAGTTACTGATCTGTCTTCCCTGTAATAGTTTTACATCTTTTCTAAATAATGGTAAGATAAATGTGTATTCTGGGAGTTGGAATTTAGATGGCATGCTGAAGTAATGCTTGAATAGGGGTAAAACTTTGTTTCTGGGGCATAGGAGTTGAGAAATGTGCTCAGCGGAGGATATTGGCCTTCTTACAGGGATTTGGCAGCAGCCTGTGGATTATGATCATTTTACCTGGAAAGTGTGGGGAGTCCTTCTGCAAAAGAAAAAAACCTTAATGGTGTGGTCAGATTGTTCCTCACTGGTGTGGCTGTAATGTCTCTGTTAAAGCAATTGATGTTAAAACATTTGGTTTATGCTCATGCAAATGAAAATTGTAACAGCATTTTGGTAAAACAAGGGATTGGATTTAATCATGCTTGTTTCAAGACAAAATGGCCCAGTTGCACATGGATTGACAGTGCTTCCTTCTGGAAAATTTACAAGCTGGGTGGAAGCTCTGTTTGAAGCCATTAATGTTATAGAGGCTAAATGCTGTGAGTGAAGCATCCCTGGATTACTATAATGGATTGTTTCAGTGTGTTCCTTTATGTCTATGATAGTTCAACCATGGGCAATTTTGAAGTGCAGGAGGAGACAGCAAATATTAGCTGATTGAAAACAATATTTGCTGCATTCAAAAAGAGCCCTGACATGGTATTTTTAACTTTCTCTAGTCCATTTGCCACTGAATTTCTCATTTTGTTGAATGCAAAATTTAGGCCACCACAACCAGCCAGCTGCTGTCTCTGGTCCTCATACAGAGCATTCTGCTTTGCTCTTTATCTTTCTTGTTTGCTTTTAGCATAGAGTGTAAGAAGCATCCCTTGATTCTGAGACAGAATTTTAAAATGTTCCTACCTTGTTCTCTTCACACTTGAGATGCACCACTACTGTGGTGAAGAAGACAATCAAACTTATGATTGCTGTCCTCTCTCCTCCTTGAAAATGTTGCTAGTAACATCTAAAGGACTTTGCTTATGAATAAAGACTGAAAAGGGTAAAAGTGTAAAAAGGCGAGAGTGCTATACTCAGGGTAACATTAGGAAGAAAGAATAAGGCAAATCTGGTTTTCCTTTAGGGATTGGCACATCTTCATGCTCACCATGTCATCCATCGAGATATTAAAGGACAGAATGTTCTTCTCACAGAAAATGCAGAAGTAAAATTGGGTAAGTTTCCTTAAATGTGTGCTAGAAACCTGTTAGTTAAAATTTAAGATTTCTATCTTGACTCTGAAAGAGCTTTCAGTAACCTAAGTGCAGCATGTGTGCAAATGCTTCATTAATGCTTGTGCTTACAAGGTGTCTGTAATGCAGAAAGAGATGAAAATGTCAAGTGTTTTGCAAGGGTGTCCCTCAGCCTGAGAGCAGTACAGGCAGTGACACACAGAACCAGCCCAGTAAGTCACAGCCTTCAGGCCTTCACAGAGGATCCTGGCATGCAAGAGACTTCCAAAGTAAAAAAGTTGAGGGAACCAGTTTTGCTAATCCATTTCTCTAAAGGAAGTGGTCTTAGAGATTTGCATAAATCTGGCAGTAGGTGGAATTACTCATGTGTAAGGGCTACCACTGAATAACAGGCATCTCTCAAAAAAGTTTGAGGGTTTACTCATTTCCTTTTATTGTTGTGACATGTCAGTGTTGACAACTTCTGACTTCCTAAAACTAAACTCAAGTACGTATCTCTCTTGAGGGAGGGCATGTCTTTCATGTTTTGGAAAGACATCACAAGGAAGTGTTTTAAATGAGGAGAAATCTCAAGGGGAGCACTTCTTATTTGTGATGATCTTTACAGTCCCTCTCTCTTTAACTATAACAATTCACTGTAGAGTTGGAAAACAACAAATAGTAAACATGGCTTGTGGATGTGGAGTAGTATGTTTGGTTGGAGCAAGTAAAAATAGGTACTTTGAATCCCATTATGTTTTAACCTTGTGGCAAAAACCTGGCTTAACTGAAGTCAAAGGGAGTTTTGCTGTCAAATTAAATGAAGGCAGGATTTTGCTTGTAGTCTCTAAATTGTATGTACTGATTGTCAACTGTTCCCTCTTAAAACAGTTAAGATGGGGGTGTTCTTATGGTCTTGTATAGTTACTGCTTCCACCATTCTTCACATGATTGACAAAACAGTTAAATCTTTCTAACTCTGGCTAAAAATGAAACAGATTTACTGAGTATAATGATTTTTAAAAAGAAGGAAAAAAACTTGTTTCCAGAGAGATTTAGCTTGTGTGTCTTAAGGCAGAGAAGCTCAAAAGCCAAGAGGTTCTCAATCAATTCTTTTCCACCTCAGTGTGAGTGTGCACTTCCCATCAGAAGCACAGAGCATGATCCCGAAGGTCAGATCCACCTTCTTCTTGGAGAAGGTTTGCTAAGCAGGCACATGAAATTATAGCACTACAAATGATTTTGGTTTGCAGATAATCTGCAATGAGGCAACACCAATGTGAAAATCTGCTCCTTGATGGTGACCACGGGGCTGTCTCCTTTCAGTCCTTCCCTTTCCCCCTTCCTTTGTCTCCTCTGTGAATACCACTCCAGTGCTATCCCAGTGGATCCAATTAGTGTGTCTAGGGTTTTGTTCAAAGAGAAATGCAATCACACAATTATTGGTTGTATGGACCCTTTTCATATGTGAACAAAACCATTTTGCTGTACAGTCCTTACAAAAGTGTCACACTTTTCAGCACAAAGAGAGCCACACAATTCACTCACCACAATGATCTAAGATGAGAACAAAGTAGTAGATTCTCCAGTTTGTTCTGAGGTAGTGTATGAATGTAGGGAAGGATTTATTGCAGACACCTCTAAATGAAGTGATATGGTGGTTCTTCCCAGCTTTCACAAGTGGCTATGTTAGACACATCCAAATTTGTCTTGTGTGTAGATACTGTTTTTCTTTCAGTCTAGCTGAAGACCTTGAGTCCTACTCAATGTAGCATTTAAATAAAGCATCAATTATTCCATAATGTCTTGTAGAGCAATTCCTCTTGCTGTAACCCACTGGGCAGATTTAGCATGCTGGTTATTTAATTCTTCTGTCAAAAAGGAGGGAAAAAAAGAGGCAGTTAAATTTCAACTATTGGCTAAGATGTGCTGGGGGAACTCAGATTTTATATGTATTGTAGGCCAAAGGTTTGGTGTTCTAAACAGTATGAAAGTAACCAAACACACGTTCTGCCATGTGGATACAACTTTTTGCTGATTTCTTTACCTCTTTTTGGCTTTTCAGTGGATTTTGGTGTAAGTGCTCAGCTGGACAGGACAATTGGGAGAAGAAACACATTTATTGGCACCCCATATTGGATGGCACCCGAGGTCATTGCTTGTGAGGAGAACCCAGACTCTACATATGATTACAGAGTAAGTGTTAAACACGCCATAAGGTAAGAAAACGTGGGTTATTGCTGAAATCCTGCTCATTTGAAAATTTCAAACTTCCTGCTTTTTAAACCACAATAATACTAGAACTGTACAAACAGAAGTATTTGAAATATGTGGGTGGAGGCTCTTTTTAAGAGTGAAGTTTCACTGTGAGTGTTTTTTCTGAATTTTTAGTACATGAAATACACTTTCATGAACTTCTCTGCAATAAAAAAGTACTAAGAAGGTTTGAGGTCTGGACAGAAAAGAAAAGAAGAGAGGAGTTCCAAAGGAATACTTGAAGTAGTGTAACATGAATATGGCAAGTTACTGCACACTGTGGTAGAGCTGTTTTGCTCTGTACTCAGCTGTGAATCCTGAGTTAATTGGCAGTAATTAGTATCCCTTTGCTTTTTCATGGGCATGTGACTGCAAGTGGTTTCCCATCCCAGAATAACTTCTGGTCAGTGGCAGGGTGGCTGAGGCACAGAATTTCCTGTGTTTCAGTTTGTGGGCATTGCCTTTGTCCTTACCATGCAGCATGTTTTGCAGGGATGGCTTTCTGAGCAGGTATCTTCTGGGAGACCCTGCAGTCACTCTTTTAGTTCAGGTGCTCTCTCCATTTCTGCTTTGCACCTCTCCTTCCAACTGTGGCTTTGGAAATATTTATGAGAAAAACCTGTTATTGCTTCAATTTCCTATTGATTAGAGGCTGTGATTCTCCCTTGCTGAGACCTTCTGTGCTGCACTGGCCCAGTGAGGTCATGTTGTGTGTGTCAGTCATGACTAAAGAATATTTATTTTCCATATCATACCAATCTTCTACTGAAACCTCAAGAAGTTAATCTCCTGTCTTCATTCTCTGTCCCCAGTTGATTTCCTTCTCAGAATGTGTACTTAGCAGAAAATACAAAGAATGTGCACCCCTTATTCTTGAGCTTTCTTTGCCTTCAGTGATAATCCTAGTTTGTCTGCTTCCAAACAGATACTGCAGATGGTAACTTAAAACTGATTAGCAGAGGGTTTTGGAAGCAGTTTTGCAAACAGTTCTGTGACTCAGAAGGTGGCACAGAGCTGGTCTTTCCCACAGACTTACACCTGATAGGGTGGGCTAAGTAGCAGGAAGCTACTCTGTGACTTCCTGCTCTTCCAAAAACCAGAACAAACAAACAAGATAAAACAAGTACAAATATATCCACATAAATATGTTTGTATACACACTGAGCTTTACAAACACTGCTCCCCTACACCTGCCTGCCTCTCATGCTTTGGGACTCCAAACCAAAATTCCTTGTAGCCTGGATGTTTCTCTCACTGTCCTCAAAACCTGCAGTACTACCCCTTGAAGGCTCCTAATTTTCAGTCATTTAGTTAATAACAAGTCAGGATCGTGGATCTATGAAATCCCCACCAGTTTTGTTGCTGAATCCCTCCACAAACTGTGATGTGAGCTTGTGTGAAGAGTTCAGAGCAGCTGGACTGAGAGGGCTCTGTTGATAAAATTATATTTAGAGTGCTGGGCTGGGAATGAGCTGTTGTTCATGTAATGGTTTATTCCTTCTAATCTTTGAAGGTTTTCTGTAACTCTGTTTTTTTAAAAGAGAAGTTTAGAGAAGCTCTGCAAGTTGGTTTGGCCACATGCCTCTCATTTGGCTGCATTTAGATGCAAAAAATAGTGAAATAATGCACATGATTAATCAAGCGGAAATGTGTGAAGTTTTTACAGCCACTGATGGTGGTTGCAATTTACCTTCCATGATCAAAACCTGGCCCTTGGCATCCAGATCAGCTGATAAAGAGAACTCCACTCTGTTAACTGAGATGAACATACATTGCAGGATGTACTCTTCTCTCATATGCCTGAAAACGTGTGACTTGAGACTTTGTACAGAAAAAATCAGACCCCAAGGCCTGACTACAATTCCTGTTCCATCAGTGTGGAAACTCAGCAATGATTGCTCTGAAATAAGCATTAAGACCAAGAATTCTTTTCGGCCAGAAAGAGAAGGGTGAGGCACTGCTGTGTCTTGCTGCCTCATGAAAACAGATTTCAGACACATATTTAAACAGTGCCTGCTATGTTCTGTCTGGCTCTTGTTTTTTGAATGCAGAAGGTCTGCATTTTGGAGCTGGCTGCTTAAATGATGGATCAGCTGTTCAGAGTTGCATGAAAAATTGGAAGCTTCTGGCTATTAGCACGTTTCCTAAAAGCTCAGTAGGGAGTGGGAAGGGAGCAGAATATTTCTCACTTCAAGTAAAACAACATGATCCAGGAGAGATCTAGGGAAACTGTAAAAAAAAATCCCCAAACCCAAGAAGAAAACAAACAAGCAAAACAACCGAGCTTGAATGCTGCAGGCTGCAATGTGCATTGTTTCTTTTCCTGCAGAGTGACCTGTGGTCTCTGGGAATCACTGCTATTGAAATGGCTGAAGGAGCTCCTCGTAAGTGATTTGGTGTAAAGGTGGGAGTGTTCTGTAAAATAACTCATGCTTGGCTAATGCACTGATGCACAGAATTCTGTTCTATCTGTATCTTTAAAAACAAAAGCTTTTGTTGACTGTGACTTTTTCTCATTTGGACTCTTTTGCTTTCTTCTTCCATTTACACTCTTTCAGTCTGTATTTTGGTTCCTTGCCTTTATGTCCTGGGAAAACAAAACTTCTTATCTTTCTTCATTCTTATCTTTCTTCATTTATCTGAAACCAGAAGCCAGACATAATACCTAGATAAATATTTCTATCTCAGCTTTAACTTCTATTTATGTACGAACATGGGAAAGGTGAGCTTTTTTATGTCCTTCCAAAGCTATAGATACAGAAAATATTAAGAAAGTTGTACTTGTTCTTGCCTTGCAGCCTTTATTTTGAATCTCTTTTAGCTGGAAATCTGTGTTCTCAGAGACTTGATTTCTTGGCTGTGAATTTGGTTGGCTCCAGGTGGGGTTCTGGGGCGGATGCTGTGATGTTGGAGGTGTTTGGAAGTGGGAAGTGAGGTCACAGGGGCTACATGCAGCCTTCCATAATTTGTGGTTTCCTTTGCAGCCCTGTGTGACATGCATCCCATGAGAGCACTCTTCCTCATCCCAAGGAATCCACCCCCAAAGTTGAAATCCAGAAAATGGTAAAGAGATATGTAAAAAAACCTGTATTTTTTCTGCTTAGGAGGGGTTTTCTCTCTTGTCTGGAGACAATGGACAAGACAATTTGGTTAAATCACATAGTTACCTAGGAGGTGATTCCTAAGCTGTTTCTAGGAGCTGGATTAAACCAGAGGGCAGATGTAGTTTACCTTTGGGAAGCAGCACATTTCTTTTTGAACTCTGCCTAAACTGTGGCAGTTGTTTGATTTTGGTGTCTGTGCCCGAAATTGCAGAATAAGCAAGGAAAGCTCAGATATGCTGCTTGGGGTCAGGGCTTTATCAGAAGATTGCTTGGACATTGTGGGGCTAATGGCAGTCACCTGTCCTACAGAGAATTACTTTTTGTTTTAGGTGAAGTGTATAAAGAAAATCTTCACCTTATCAAAAGGTCAAGGGCATTTTTGAAAGGCTTGTGTTGGCCAGATTGTGGTTTTGTTGATCAGGATGTAAATTCAAGGTAACAACTCCTCTGAGGGGGTGGTGAGGTGGAGTCTCACTGGTGGCAGAACTCAAATTCTCTCTCAGTTCCAGTGTGGAAGGAAACCTTGCAAAGTTAGTGCTTTCCACCACTAAGGGGTAGTGCTTGGTCCACAAGTATAAAAGGATCATGGGTCCTTCTCCACTGTTGTGTGTCTTTTTTAGGTCAAAGAAGTTCCTAAGTTTTGTTGAAAGCTGCCTTGTAAAGCATTATTTGCATCGTCCTTCCACGGAGACCCTGCTGAAGCATTCCTTCATCCGAGACATGCAGAACGAGCGGCAAGTGCGCATCATGCTGAAGGACCACCTGGACAGGACAAGGAAGAAAAAAGGAGAAAAGGGTACATGGCAAAGCCAGAATAAAGGACACTTCAGAGAGCATATCTTCTTCAGATTTTGGCAGCAAAGCATAAGGCAGATACAGCTGAAATACTAGAACCGGGAAAATTGAGAAAGCGTTGTCCTTGATAGTGGGGCCATTTTGAAGATTTCTTTGTCAAAGCCTGGGTCCTTAATGGTGTTTTAGTGCTAAAGTCCTTGGAACCTTGAGTTACTGAGAGCAGCCCTGATGCTAGGATGCAGCAAGGACTCCAAGTCTGGGTCTCTGCTTTCTTGAGCAGTGCTCCACAAGTGTTTCCTGGTCTCTCCGTTCATATTTCTGTCCCAGATCCAACTAATTACCTGTTGGATCTCCATATTATTTTGTCTTGTGAATTCTTTGAGGGCAGCAGGACTTTTTAAGTGTTTTGCAATGGAGTGCATAAAAGAGACCTGGAGAAAATCTCTGAACTCCAGTAAAATACAGATGTTATAGTGAATCACTTCCTTCACAGTGTGTATGAAGAAAAAGAAAGTTTGGATTTGTTCCAAATGCCAGCCTTACCCTTCAGAGCAAAAGCTGCAAGAAGCAGTGCAAGAATTGGGGTGATACTTGTGGAAATGCCTGTGCACAGCAGACTAAGGGCTGTGCAAAGAGGACAGAGACACGTGGCCATTGACCAGTGGCCCTGCCCTCTCTCCCCTTTTCCCCTTCAGCACGTTTTACATTGCCAGGAGCATTGTGAGGATCAGGGACTGTGAGAGCAAACTTGGAAAGCACTATGGTGTTGGAAGGTGTCTTACAAATGCTCTGATTTGACAGCAGGAATGTTTGCACCTTGAATGAAATTGTTGTTGCAAATGAATGAAATTGTTGTTGCAAAGTAGATTTACTGACTCCAGTAGTAGTTGCAAATTCTGCCATCTCTTTCAGCTGTGAATCTCAAAGCACACTGAAATGGAAAGATAGTGAGTTGGAATTTCTCACAAATGCCCTTTGAGGGGTGGAGGAGTGCAAAGATAACAGTCACTTCTTCATAAATAGTTATATTTTGACCTGGAAATGCTATTTTTAATGAAAACTCCCCCTGAAAAGGAGAATAGTGTGGAATTGCCAGACTACACACTTCAAAATAGTAATATTAAAAAAAAATGAAGTCTCAATTTAGCATATAATATAGCCAACAATGCAGGGTAGGACCAGTTTGAAATTAACCTGTAAAAACTGCCTCCATGTCAGTCTTGAAGAGAACTTAGGGGTGATCTTTTAAAACATTGTGCTAAAACTAGTGTTAGTTTTAGTTTTCTTTTTTGCTTACTTAATTATTCCCTTTGATACACAAGGAAACCTGGATTTACTGGTGGGCTCAGCATAGCCATGACACAGGTACAGAGCCAGGGCAGTGCAAGCTTCTGTGTCCTATCTAAATGTCTTTTTGAAGAGCCCCTCTGCTGGTAGTGCTGTGGGGGCTGGGTTTCTCTGTGGGTTTAGCCTAATTTGTTTCAAATTATGGAAGTAGGTTAGTTTTGCAAAACCAATACAGTCAGTCATGGGAAAAGGTGGGTGTGTGTAAAGGGGCTGCCCTGAATCATTATCTGAACTAGATTTTGAATTATGTACATGGATATTTTGTGTCCCCTCAGCCTCCCACTGTAACATGTGACTTTTAAATTCCAATTCCTCCTTAGCCTGTAGTTCAGGCTGAATGCTCAGAAATGAAGTTCAAGTACATGTCTTAAATAACAGCATCCTCCTCTGCTGTTTGTTCATTCTCTTTTTTAGAAGAAACGGACTATGATTACAGTGGAAGCGAGGAGGAAGACGATGAGCTGAATGAAGATGAAGGAGAACCAAGGTTAATTTTATTACTGAAATAGAAAATTTGACTGGCCAGGATGTTGTCATTGAAGGCAGCTCTCCTCAGCCAGTGCAGCTTTCTTAACTTGCTCTGAATTCCTAATCTCCTGGGTTCCCTTTGGTAGCTTTAACTGTTTTATAGCTGTCAAACACTACTGCTGAGTATAAAATGTCTGTAATAAGCTGCTGCTTTAGTTTTCTTGCAGTAGGGGGGAAACTTCCAAATGAAGGACCCAATAATCAGCTTCAGGCTGGTTTGTAGCACACCAGGTGTGGCTGTAGAGTCAACTGCTGGAGATATATCATGATTTGCTAACACAGGGCAACAAACATTCTCAAAGCCCTCTCCTTAATGCTATGTTTTGTCATGTAGAAACCTCCTCTTTGTTTCAGCTCCATAGTTAATCTCCCGGGGGAGTCGACTCTCCGCCGTGAATTTCTGAGGCTGCAGCAGGAGAACAAAAACCGTTCTGACCCTCACCGGCAGCAGCAGCAGCTGAAGGACCAGGAGAAGTACAAGAAGCAGCTGCTGGCAGAGCGGCAGAAGCGCATCGAGCAGCAGAAAGAGCAGAGGAGGAGGCTGGAGGATGTAGGGAGCTGGCTTGTGTTGTTGTTCCATGTCTCATCTCTAGTGAAAAATGTGCCTGTAGGGAGGAGGCTTTGCAAGGCAAGAGGACTGTGTTAAATTGTCAGGTCAGCCTGGATCGTAGTCTTGCACCTTGGGAGAGCTGTGTCACTTTGGAACACCATGATTTTAGATGGGCTCTGTCCTTCTCCTGCTGATAACCTGCCCTGAACTCTCTGAGCAGAAGAGGAAGGGCTTTTGCTTGAGTAGGTTTGGTGGTGGTAGCCCTGGCAGATGGGGTGAGAGAGCCCCATTTGTTCCTCATATGTGTTTCCCAGTTTGCAGTGTGTTGGTCTGGTCCAGAGTCTTGGCCCTGCTTTTGTTTAGGATATTAAAAGATAGCTGGTTGGATTTTCAGCTGTCTGACACACTGTTGTCTTAGAGGTAGAGCTAAATCATAAAATCACAGAACCATTAGGGATGGAAAAGACCTCTAGGATCCAGTCCAAGCATTAACCCAGCCCTGACATGTCCACCACTATATCTTGGTCCACATACTTTTTAAACACTTGCACAAGTGGTGGTTCCATCACTTCCCTGGGCAGTCTGTTCCAGTGCTTGACCAGCCTTTCTGTAAAGAAATTTTTCTTAATATCCAGCTTAAACCTCCCATGGCACCACTTGTTGTTACCTGGGAGAAGAGCCTGACCCCCACCTGGCTGCAGCCTCCTGTCAGGGAGTTGCACAGGGCAGTAAGGTCCCCCCTGAGCCTCCTTTTCTTCAGCCTGAGCACCCTCAGCTCCCTCAGCTGCTCCTCATCCAACCTGTGCTCCAGACTCCTCCACAGCTCTGTTGCCCCTCTCTGGACACACTCCAGCCCCTCAATGTCTCTCTTGCAGTGGCACAACACAAAAATCACTAACATGTCTGTTCTCTTGAGTATCTGACAAAACTCAAACATGGTGTAAATGCTTCAGAGCTGACATTTGTGAAGCACAGTGCTGCTCCAGCAAAATGGGAACGCTCTAGAAAAAAAAACCCCTTCCTTCTTGAAATGTTGGGAAGACATTTGTCATTAGATTAGTTGCCAGCTGTCAGGGAGATCTCACATGCCTCATAAATAACAGGTCTGCCCTGGGCTGCCAAAAGGGCAGAGGTTTCACTTCAGGTTTAGCAGTGGCGGTGGTGGTGGCTTGTCCCTGCCCACTTTTGCTCTGTGGTGTGTCAGGTGTCCCCCCTTTGGTGACTGCAGAGCAGGAAATGGGCCTTGTGATTTATGAGCACTGGTATCAGTAATTGGTGGCTACTAAAGTAAAGTAAAATAAGCAATGTTATTCCCTGGCTTTCTTCCAGCACCAGAGGCGAGAGCAGGAGCTGCGAAGGCAGCAGGAGTGTGAGCAGAGGTGGCCAGAGGTGAAAGTCAGTCCGAGGAAAGAGGAAAGGGGTAAAGAAGACAAAAGGGCTGTGGAAGATGAATACTTCATAGTAGATGGACAGAGGAAATTAGAAAAGAAGCAGGTATGAAGAGGGTGTTTGCTGACAGCAGTTTGCAGTTCCCTGTTCTGTGGCCAATGTCTTCCTCAGTTCCCTGAGGGTGTTCCCATCCTCTGAGTCATGGACCAAGGAGGGACTTCACTAATGCATTTACTGTCTCTTGTTCTCAGATTCAGCCTTCCTTTGAGTTAACTTAGATGTTACTGAGTCACCCTCTATCTACAGCAGGGACACTGCCTCTCCCACTTTTGTTCCTGCTGTTTCTCTGTGCTGAATTGGTCTGATTAAAATTCCTTTACCCTGAAAGCTTCCAGCGTCATCTAAACCTAAGCTTAAATCTCCAGTCCCCATTTTGCATTCGTGCTGTAACCAGGACATTTCCTCTTCACAAAAACAGTGGAGCAGAGGTTGATTTTAATGCTGAACTGTCATTATCAAGTGTGTCACCTTGGCCACAATGTTTTTCTAATGTTTCAGCTGTAAACTGATTTGTAATCAAACACAAGCATGCAGTGTTTGATTAAAGACCTCTGGTTTTAGTAAAAGTAAAAATAACACATACGATTTTCTGACCTGCTGTACAAAAAGCCAAACAGTGTTTGGTGCCACTTTACTCTTCCTGTTGCTCAGGGTTCAGACTCTTGTGTCAGCCCTGCTGGAATTGTGGTCACTTTGTTCTTTGAAAAGCCACTATTCCCAGCAGGCAGCTTGGTTGTCCTCCAAGGCATCATTGTCTCTGAGGTTCATCACTCTCTGCTTTCAGAAGATGGAAGATGTGCAGCACAACAGGAAGATGCACCGAACTCTCCCCAAAGATCAGACACAGCTGCTGTCTCTCCAGCACGACCACAAGCAGAAGAAGAAGGAGCCTTCCAAGAGTTCAAATGCAGGAGTGCATCCTCCATCAAGCAGCACAAGCAAAGAGGTACTGTCTTGGCCAGGGCAGCATTTTGGTGCTTTGTTGTTTATGGTGCTGTAGGAATGCTGAACAGAGAGCAGACTTTAAACCTACATCTGGAGCTTGACCTGTCTTTCTACACACTTATGCTACAGTCTTCAGTTTCCATTAATACTCAGAGGATAAGGGAAAGGAATAATTGTTCTGTCACTTCTGTGTGAGTTGAGAGAAGGATTTGTTTGGTGAGGGGAGAAACGAGGTTCTTCTGGTCAAGAGGTGTCATTCCCTTGTCTTTCAAAGAGGCATGAAATAAGGTAATACCACCTGAGGTTTAATAGGGGTCTTTGCCTGATGTTAGAATTGACCCAGGTACAGAAGGGCATCCTGTCTCCTGAGCACAAATCTCTGTGTCCCAGCAAGCAGGCTGTGATGCCTTTCCTTGTTTTTTGTGTCCCAGGATAAGTGTTATGGATGGTTCAGGGATAGCCACATATACTCAGCCTGTACTGTAATCCATTTTCCTCCTTTGCTAACTCTGACAACATTTCTACCCACTAACTCATTCTGGCCACTGTCACCATGTCATGAAAAGCTCTGGGTCCTTTTCCATATGTTATCTCCTCATTCCTAGCATGCTTTTTTATATAATCCCAACTGGTTAACCCAGCTCTGCAGCTGATGTGTGATTTGTTGTGTCACTAACGTCTGGGTCAAAAATCTCAATAGCTCACAGGTGCCTTCTCAGTAGAAGAGTGGATGTGATGTTCTCTGCAGTCATGGCAAAGTATCTTCCCAAAATGCCCAAACAGAGGCATGAGGGGGGCTCATGCACATGTAAATAGGAGAAATGCAGTGCAGCTTCTTAACACCTTGCTGCTGTCATCATCTTCTTGTGTGTGTGTGCTGCAGCTATTCCCTGAGCTGAAATGTCCTGTATTGATGAACAGTTAAATGTAACTGCTGGGATTCATGAAATGATGAATTTCAGTAACTGAATAGAGTCTGCAAACAGCCAAGCAGCAACATGAAGTCAGGAAAACAAAAGATACTAAGCTCCTTGTTAGAGGAGCAGCTTGTGAAAATGAGAGTAATTCTGTTTGAAGTACAACCTAGCTGTCAAAACCACAAATGCCCTGGTTCTAAAGGCCTTATTGTACTGACTGATTATACAAATGGTTACTGAAATTTGAATGAACTGCTCTTGAAATCAGTATTTGTTTGATGATGGAGGGCTGGGTCTTATTCCATCTGAGGACTAAATTGAGTGTGGACACAGAAGTAAGCTGCTTTTTCTAAATACACAGTGTCAAAGTCAATAGAAAAGCTTTCCCTTTGGTAGGCCTTGAATGGGTGAAAATGCAACTCAGATGATTAATTTATTTTCTGCTTTACTGTAGTTAGAAGACAAAAAACCAATTAAATACTTTCTTAGATACTCATCTGGTTTTGGCATGTGTTTTGTAAATGACTCCTTGATAGCAAAATGAAGTATGTTACAGAATTCAGTGTGCAGTCACTGTTAACTTTCAATTTAGTGGTGAAATACAGTATAATTAGTTGCAGATTAGTTGCTTTTTAAGTTCACAGCATGAGGCTTTTGTCATTATGGCTAGAATAATACATTTTAGTTTTAAGGGTATTGTCCAGTCTTATTTACTTAATCTCAGAACTTCTTGGAAGTCACAGATCATTCCACTAAATTGATAATCGGTGGTACAGGATTGCATTTTTTGTTGAGACTTCTTTGTCAGCAGTTGTAAGTATTTGCAACGATCTAAAAATGCTTTAAAGTTGTAACTGTTTTTAGCAGGGATAAGTCAGTGATTTTGCTCCTGTTGATACTGATCTTTTCCAGTTCATTAGCCAGAGAGATGTTAGTTCCTCTGTTGAGAGGGACCTGCATGGGGACAGTGGTAGCCTACTCAAGAGTGAGTTTGTTTGTACTTTTTAGGGATCCCATTTCTTGGACCAATCATCAATAAACAGAAGCTCTCAAGAATTATTGTTTCATTGAGACATTAAAAACAAACAAAAAATCCTAAAGCCCTCCAAAACCTCAAATTTAAAGTTTGGAGGTGCAGAACTCTCTTGGGAGTTCCTTGTCTTTGCCATTGTGCTTATCCTGTCCCCAGCAGGTCAGGATGATTTTCCCCTGCACACCTATGCCCAGATGTGAGCTCACTCTGTGCTGTGTCTGGTCCCACCAGCACCTGAGTGAAGGAGCTGGGAGGCAGACTCCAAGCTAGCTCAGTGCCTAGATGGGGGTTGGCATCAGTTCTGGAAGCCCAAAGTGTCACCTGCAAGGGGTTTGCATCTGGATCATAAAGCCTTTCATGCCAGCTCCCCTTGGGCACAGAGCTGGGGGGTGAATTTTCATATCTGGCTTTCACATTTTTTTCCTTGCTTATGGTAAAATTTGCCTTTCATTATTACGAGTTGCAGGTAATGAAAATGTGGCCTCAAGAGCCTGTTCACTGGGGCTAGAATTTCATGGTGTTTGGCTGTGGTTGCTTGTTTTAGTAAGGGTTTTTTTTAGGTTTTGTTCTTCTTTTTTCTACAGTGAGGATCTGTGAGACTAAGTGGAATCATTTTCCATGCCCTCAGCAGTTTCTAGGCTGTGCTAAGAATATGCTTACTTTTCTGATACAGGCACAAACATCCAGATATAGTGAGGGATACCATTAAGAATGCCCACCCTGACACAGATAACAGGGTATTTTTATGGCATTAATCTCTAGTTCACTGTGTTGCTGTTTCCAGGCTGCTGAATCAGAAGATATGCTAAAGATTTACATTAGAGAATGGGAATTAGTCATGTTGAACAGAATTGAAAAGAGTAGTGGGGTCAAAACCACAGGATAAAGACTTTTGTGATGAGCAATGCCCTCAGGAAATTTATTCCTTCTAGATCATGTTCCTCAGTCTTTCTCACAGTACAAGTAACATACCAAAAGACAGAGTGTTGAAAGTGTTTTAGGGTAGAAAGCAACATGCAGTAATGTCAGTGCTGTTGAAGGGGGTAATTTATGCACAGCAAAACAGGCTGCATGTTGTCAAAGATTAGTAAATATAGACAGATGATTCCTCCCAGCTAAAATCCCAGCCTGCAGCCAAAGGAGTGGCCTAGAATACAGCAGATGGAAACTCAGGCCCTTCTCCTTGCTGCAGTTTGGAAACCTGATGGGAAAGGAAGGGTTGGAAATGGAGAGGAAATAGTGGTTTGTCCTGTGCCAGGGCTGTCCTCCTTGGTGGGAAGGTCCATCAGAGGCGGATGAGACAGCACCCAGCCCACAAACCTGGGGCTCTCTGTGCAACCTGCTGCTGCTTTTGTCCCTCCCAGGCCGAGGAGCGAGCGAAGAAGAGTGACAGCACCAGGAGTGACAGCACCCAGCCCTCGCTGCAGTGGCCGGCGGCGCTGGGACACGAGGCGGGCGCGCAGCCCAGGATGGGATCCGGGAGCAGCTCCAGCCCCTGCACCCCTGCGCCACAGAGAGCCCTGCTCGTGCAGGTACTGCTGGGGACGGGAGCCAGGGCTGCCTCTGGGCAGGACAACCCATCAGAAACAGAACTCCCTTCTGGCACAAGGGACCGAGGCCTGTGCAAACCGGCTCCGAGGTTTTGTGGTGCCGCCTCTGTTGCTGAGTTCTGTGTGCAGATCAGGGTTAGATAAGAATTATTTTTCATGCTTGACACCTGATGGTTGAGTCCATGAAGCTCCCCTCAGATGTTTCACGGAGAGTGACAGTGCTGTTGCAGTCCCTGGATGATGTATTATTTATATGCTGCCATAAATGTATATGGCACTTCACAAAACAAGTCCAAACCCAAAATTTTTATGAGTGAAACCATGTCAACAATCAATCAAGATTTTTATTGATCTTATGAAATAATCTGTAAGTATGTGGAGATACAATAAGGAGCAATGCAGAATCAGATTTTACCTGTGGATATAGCCCAGAAATTGAGTCTTTTAAAACTTCAGTGTTAGAGGTAGAAGTGGGATCTAAACAGTACCTATAGTCTGTGAAGTTCTGCATTGGAATCCTCTCAAAACATTTTAGCTCCTGATATTTTTACCAGCTCTGGAAGAGGTGATTAATGGTTCTCACAATGCACCCAAAAATTGGGCTTCCTTTCGACATCCTACTCACAGGTTATGAAGGACTTGCTTGGACTGCAGAGTTTCTTTCTCCAGTCACTTGTGAAAGGACTGTAAGCATATGTGAGCAAAAGGAAGACAAAACAGCAAGTGAAAATGGAATAAACTACTGTAAGTGTGAGCACAACTCATTTAGCCTGGGTATCTCCACTCTTCTGAAGGTGTGCAGTACTGCTGGTACATTTTACATAGTATTTCATTTTTGCATTCACTCATCCCCTCAGAGAAGACATACAGTTATAGCACTGGTTTTGTTCTGGCAGATCTCAGTTTCTGCTGGACTCCTGGATGGATGGATGGATGGATGGATGGATGGACGGACAGTTTTTGTATGCATCTCTCCAATTGTTTCTGTGGGATTTAGCTAGTGTTACCCACAGGAGAGTGACATTCACATCAGGCTTAGGCATTGTTTTTGTGCTGCTTGTGGCCTCACTCTGTGCTGGGTCATGGAGTCAGAGGGGGAAGGTCAGACTGCAGAGGAGGATGGGTTGTTGGTCACAGCTCAGCTGCTTTCAGAGCACGTCATGCTGCCTCACCAAAGCAGCAGTGTGGGCCTGTATGCTCCTTTGAGCATAACTGCAATTATGGGTTATTATTGTGAGGTTAGGTTGTATTATCCTAAATATTTCTTAAACTCATTGTCAATTTTGCTTGGCATGAACTTCAGGTGAACATCCTGCATGAAAGGTCACAGAGTCATAGGATGGTTTGGGTCAGAAGGGACCTCTAAGAGTCACTTAGAGGTCACTTAGTCCAATTTCCCTGCCATGAGCAGGGACATTTTTAAATAGATAAGGTTGCTCAGAGCCCTGTCCAGCCTGGTTTTGACTGTGTATCGAGATGGGGCATGTGGAGCCTCTCTGGGCAACCTTTTCTGGTGTTGCACCGCCCTCATCCTAAGAATTTCTTTCCTTACTTTCCTTAAATTCAGGGTTCTGACTTTACCCTTTGCCTGAGCCACGTCCCTCAGGACTGTGAACTCCACCAGTGTGTGATCACTGCAGCCCCAGCTGCCTCCTCCGTTGAATTCACTGATTAGCTGTGATCCCCTGTGTTGGTGACCCTCAGGACCAGTATTGCATCCCCCTGGCAGGGCTGCCTATCACCTGGCTGAAAGAGTTATCCTCTGTGCATTCCAGGACTCTGCTGGATTGCCTGCAGCTCACCGTGGCTACTTTCCCAGCAGATACTGGAGTAGCTGAAATTCCCCGGCAGGATATGGGGAAACAGCTCTCCCCTCTCCTGCTTTGGTCTGTGCCCTGGAGCGAGTCTCAGAGTCTGAGAGTCTGGGAGGTGGATAATAGCTGGCTCTTAGTGTCCCTGAGCCAAAGCCTCCCTGTGCCTTTCCTCTTCAGGTTGCTTTGCTGTTTGATGATGATGGAAAAATCACCAGAGACAGATGCTGTGAGCAGAAAAGCCTCATTTCACCTGATAGCTTTTACCTGGAAAAATATTTATTTGTGTCTTCTTACATCCTTTTTTTCCAGGGCTTGTTTGTTTTTTCAAGTCACGAGTATTTTAAGTGGGCTGAGTTGATGGCCTGGCTTGCAGCATCAAATCACTGGAGAGCTATTGCAAGGTCTACAAGAAGGACATTTGTATCTTAGCCTTGGGCAGAGGCTGGCAGCTTCCCTCAGGCAAATATTTCAGCCCTGTAATAGCAGTGGGAACATCCATAGTTTATTGCAGGGCATTTGGAATTCTGCAGGAGTACAGTGGCTGTGCACAGGATAGTCTTGCCCTGCTTAGGTGCCACTCCTGGGATGAGAGGCTGCTTCACATGGGACAAGTGGTCATTCCTCTGCACCCTGTCAGTGCTTTCCCGTTTTGTAGCACCTCTCCAAGCTGCTGAGGGGAGTGGTAAGGAATGAAGCAGTGTTTACCAACTTCTTTCACATATCTTGATGTAAACTACACACTTGATAGAAACTACTAAACTACTCCTCTTCAAGAACTTTCACATTTCTTGATGGAAACACTACAAAAAATTCATGCTGTTTAGAGCGATGGTGTTATTTAAGGATAGCAGCAGCAAGTGATGCCCAGTGGTTGCTGTGTGATTTCAGTCCCTGCTGGGAGGTGCCCTGGTAGCCACTCACAAGGCAGAGCTCCAGCTGACAGTGCATGTGGACAGGGACAAGCCAATCTGAGCTGCTGCCTGCTGTGTTCACATGGAGACCACATGAACTTCAATGGGTAATTTATAAATCCCCTGAAGGGTTATTTTTCCCTTTGCTGGTTGGGAGCAGCTGTTAATGCTAATGGCAGCATGTTTGGACACGCTGCCTGCATTAACTGGATGAGGTGTTTAGGCAATACAAGTGATGGGTCAGTTAGTCACCTGGAGATTAAAAGACACAACAATGTACTTGTGAAATTCAGTATGTGGGTGCCTAGTTGATTTAAAATAGAAGTGAACTGTGGAGTTAAAATGCAAGCTGAATTCATCACAGATGCTGCACTGAAGAACTTGGAGCCAGGTTTGTCAGAGAGGGATTACCTGCCAGCACTGCTCTGCTCTGACAAAAATGACTTCTTATTTTCAACAGTTATATTCTGTGAGATCTTGTGCCACATCCTGGATGCCCAGATCCCTCTCAGAATTACTTCACTGAAGAACTTAACATAGTTCCTGAGGTGAAAGGAGCATGATTTCTAAATGCCTTATATCCTGTCTGTTTGCTGAGGGCAGTGTGAGATTCAGAGCATACCAATTCCACCTGCTTTGTACAGGTTTGTGTTTGCTGCAGTACAGTCTCAGATCTGGCTCTCTGGTTGTGGTGGTGTGGGATGAGCTGTTTTGGACTGCTTGCAGAATTTCACAGAGGCTTCTTGAACAAAGTCACTGAGTCTGATCTTCTGACCAGCATCTCCTGCTGCCTGACTAGTGGAAAAATTTAGCTCACATCTGAAATGAGCTCCATTTTTAATTAACTCTTGTGGTTTTCCCGTGGGATTTGCTAGGTAGATGTTCTCTATTGTGTGGGGTGATGTGACTGAATCAGAACAAGAAGACTAACAATATTACAAGAGCTACCTATGTGTAAAGCCACGGACTGCCCTCGTATCCCAGAGTACATCTGCTCAGAAGTTTAAGAAATGCCTTTTCCTTATGCTGTTTCCTAACAACACTTGCACTTTATCTCTTCTGTGTAGATTCAGTTCAAATTAGTAAATTGGGCATCCTCCAAAAAGCAGTGCAGCCTGTCTTTTTTAAAACTTCTTGCTTCTAAATGGTTTTAAACTAACTCTAGTAATGAGTCTTTTGTGCTATATCACCTTATGTTACCATTTTGTGAATCAAAGTGTTCTTTTCCTTAGCTCAGTTACATGTCCCTTTATGGTTTGAAGACACACAGTAGGTAACATGTTCTCTACCAGTGTTTTCTGTTCATGAGGAGAGCTGCTATTCTTTAGATATTACTTACAACAGAAACAATTTAAGGTTCAAGTCTCAGTAGTTTAGAATCATTGTTAGGTGTGGGGGGGTTAAGTTATTTTCCCTATACAAACCTAAGGAGAATATCAAACACTGATTTTGGGGGTTATCTGAGATGGTTTTGGCTTGCTTGTGGTAGCAGGTGTCTCTTCCTGGCTTTACACAGAACCAGTGTATTGGGCAGAGTTTGGATTCACTCAGTCACTTATATCATGACTCAGCAAAGCTTATCCATGCTTTTAAACACAGAAAGTTTTCTGGTAGCAGCAGGACTCAAAGGCTGGAATGTTAAAAGAAATATATGTATCTTGTTGAAAAAGTGGCAAGGAAAAGAAAATCCTCCTATATTCTGATAATAATACACCTGCTACAAAATCTGTTTCTGTACCCACAGTGGATCACTTCAGGTGAACACTTTGCCACACAAATAATTCTGGTTAACTAAAAACTGTTATTAGAGACAATCATGTTGGACAAAAAAGTATTTTGAAAGGATATAGATTATGTTGCAACTGCTGAAAAAGCTGTTTTCTGTAAAGAGAGTCAACAGAACATATTTTCCCAAAAAGGCAGGAAAAGCACCTGAATAACTAAGTGAACTTCTCAAGACTGGTTTTGGCAGTTGGCTTTGCATCATCCAGGTAGTTAGTTCCCTGTGCATTGCCAGGGATGGATTTAAGAAAGGTATGTGTGTATACACACACACACACACACATAGATGTGTATATATACACACACACACAGAGAATAGATATTTTTACTATTTCTTTTTGTTGTACCCTTCACCTTGGGATATTTGTTCCTAACATGCTGGAAGTGAATAGCTCACTGCACAGTGAACAAGGTGGCTCTATCCAGACACCATATTCCTGCTACACTTAGTAAATATTTAATCTGCAGAACCATTGATCTCTGTTGAGACTGCAACCTGTTAGTAGGCAGGGAAGTGCAATTCACCATGTGTTTTGTTTGTTTCAAGTGTGAGAATTTCCGGGCTAGCAAGGACGTGTACCACAGCAGCTCCCTGTCAGACATGGTGACAGCTCCGCTCAGCCCCGGGCAGGACGAAGTGTTCTGGAGCACGAGCCACAGCAAAGAGCAGCCCCCAAAGGTGGGTGAATCCTGGGGTGTTCGGCACTCTTGGGGGTTGATTGCACTGCACTGTGTAGTATCCACCCTCTGCACTTCATGAAACTATGAAAATCTCGTTGCTTGTATATGAACTGGGTCACACTAATCTAGAAAGAGGGATGCAAATTTACAGGGAGGTTGGTGGTGTGGGTTTATGTGTGTGTGTATGTCGTGGTTTGACGCTGGCCAAAAGCCAGGCAACCACAAAAGCTTTTTGCTCACCTTCTTTTGCTCTTAGCTGGGCAAAGGAGAGGGGAAAAAATTAACAAAGGGCTCACGAGTTGAGATGAGTACTGGGAGAAAGCACTCTAAGGGCAAAAACAAGGTTAAAGATATAAAGTAAAGTTATTATTAACAGAGTCAGAGGAGGATAATGAGAAGTAAAATAAGCCTTTAAAACACTTTTTTCCCCCTCAGCCCCTCCCTCTTTCCCACCAATAGTGTCTCCCGATAGGGAGACAGAACATGGGGATTTGTTCAGTTTGTCACCTGAGATCTTGTATTTGCTCAGGGAGAGGAGTCTTTCCTCTGCTGTGCCATGGAGTTCCTCCCACAGGAGACAGTTCTCTGTGAACTTCTCCTGTGTGGCTCCAATCTCTCGAGCAGCAGTCCAGCCAAAACTGCTGCAACTCAGTCCCTCCCATGGGCAAGCAGTCTTCCCAAAACGGCTGCAACATGGGTCACTTGTCCACAGGGTGCTGTCCTCTAAGGGCAGGCTGCTCTAGTGTGGAAGCAGGGGCCCTCTCTCTCCAATGGGGTCTCTCACTGGATCACAGCTTGCTCTGGCATCCACCCCTTCTGGTGGGAGCACTTCTCCCACGGGCTGTGAGTGAATCTCTGCATCCCCCGTGGACTTCATGCATTACACGGGATAGTTTGTTTCACCATGGTCTCACCACGGCCTGCAGAGGAATCTCAGCTCCAGTGCTGGGAGCACCTCCTCCCCTTCCTCCTTCACTGACCTTGCTGCCGCCATGTTGTTATCTCTCACATATCCTCACTTCCTCCTCTTCTCTGGCTAGAAGAAAAACTGCTGCCTGTAGGTACCATTGCCAGCAAGTTCCACCAATTCAAAGATTCCTACAAAGGATCCTGCAGCACTGAGAGGCTTATCTCTGTTAGGTTCAGTGGCAGGGAGTCACTTGCCATGTTTTAGCTGCTGGCTGGGCGGCCCTGCTGCCGTTGTGCTGGCAGTGGTGGCTGCCATGGCACTGGCGCTGTTTAACCTCTCCTCGTGCAGGGCCCCGGGAAGGAGAAGCTGCCCCTGCCCCTCTGCCCTCAGCGTGGCTGCCTGGGGCTGGCACTGTTTAACTCCTCCCCTCGTGCAGGGCACCAGGAAGGAGAAGCTGCTGCTGCTGCCCCTCTGCCCTCAGCGTGGCTGCCTGGGGCTGGCCGGGCAGGCCGGGCTCGCTGCAGGCCGCACCGAGATGGCGGCGGCTGTGGCGGCACAGCGCTGTGGGCTGTGCTGGGCTGGCCCTGGCAGTGGCACCTCACCACCCTGGGAACAACTGCCCCTGTGCTGTTTTGATTTTGTTCTTAAATATGTCATCACAGAGGAGTTACCAGCCCCTATAATTGGGCCAGCAGCATGTCCATCTTCAGAGCCATCAGAGATTGGCTCAGTTGGACGTGGTGGAAGCTTCTAGCAGCTCCTCACAGAAGCCACTCTGTGGCTCCCTGCTACCAACAAACCAGGCCGTGCCAAATCAACACAGTGTATAATATCTGCACACAAATAATATCTGCAGATCTGTGATTGCAGACACACCACTTTTGTTAGACCAGGTATTTGTAGCAGCCTGTTTGGTGAAAGAGTCTGGCTTGTTGTGGAAAAGCTTGTTAGTTTGTGTAATTGAGGTGATGGTGTATTTCTCTTTCTAACAGAATTTTTAAGAACAAATCCAAGACCGTTTGAGCAGGAATTCATATGCCCATGTGTGTATTTATTTTATTACTTTGCAGCTGGGGGTGCGTGTGTCTCATTCCCCAGCCTGTGGTAACAACATAAGATGATCCACCAGCTGGGGAAAGCTGCATTCAGTGACTGCAGATGCCTTTCACTGTCTGCTTTAAATATTGACCAAGAATGATACTGACTCTGAGGAAAGGTGCAGGCGGAAAGCAAACTGGAAGCACCTGCTGTTGACTTGCAGCTTCCAGTGCTGATATCATGGAATACCT
Organism: Dicaeum eximium; assembly: GCA_013396995.1. NCBI lineage: Eukaryota > Metazoa > Chordata > Aves > Passeriformes > Dicaeidae > Dicaeum > Dicaeum eximium. The sequence goes on along the minus strand of VWZP01003531.1, from coordinate 963,288 downwards.
CCCCACAGGTCCCACTGAACTCTTGTTCATTTCTGGTGGTTAGCCTTATTTTTTTCATTGATACAGGATAAGCATTAGGTTTATTGATTGAATCTAAAATATCAATAGCAACCTTGAAATGTTTGATTAAATCCTTAAGGTTCCAGAAAGGACAACCTCGAAATTTTACAGCAGGGATCAGCCTGGCCATCAGAGATGCCTTTCAAGGTAAGCTCAAAAGTGTTCTATGCTTATACTAAAACTAAACTTACAGACTGTATACTTTACATATGTACACTGTGCTTATACTATGTTTTATTCTTAACTAATTTTTTAATGCTGCTTTATTGTCAATAGGAAAACTGAAGTATTTGGTAGGTGCTCTACCTCAGTGCCAGTGGCATTGGTTTCAAAGGAGAATCAGGTGTCTGGATGCTTTGGTGAGGGGGGTCTGGCCTGAACTCCTTGTACAGGCACTTTTAATTACAGCTTGTGCTGCTTATTTTGCCTGATAGTAGCTTGAACAGGCAGCTTGTAGATGCATTGTGACAATTTTGGCAGTCTGCCCTTAAGGCTGGTGTACTTTTTCATATCCCAGGAGGAAAGACCAAGGATGTCTAGAGCTCAGCAGTAAAGGGCAGCCCCCACTGGATGTCTAATCAGGGAACAGAATGGGTTGGAGAGACTGCAAAGTGAAGTAGATTTAGCTGAAATAACAGTGATGTGCAGCATTTCTGATGAGTCAGAAACATCCTCTGAAATAACTTTCAAGTGGAATCAAGCCCTAAATGCTTCCCACTTGGGAATTACAGGAGGCAAAGCAGAAAAGAAATGTATAAGTAATTGTTAGTGTTACGAATGAGTGACTTCTGGGACTGGGCTCCTGGTTGAGCTACTAGCTTGGCAACTTATTTTACTGTCCAGTGCATTTCTTTCTCCACTGGTAAGTGACTGCTGATGTATCTTCTAGGAAGGTAGTGGAACACTTCTCTTGAGTTGTAAAGCCATGAGATTTTGGAATCAGGACTGACACAGGTTTGAAGAGTCCAAGGGAGATGTAATATAGAAGGATATTTTGTAATGACTTGGGAATCTCTGTAGTCTCCCAGGATGACTGCCCAGAGGAAACTGTCCCTTCCATCATCTTCTCTCACTCCTGGGTGGTCCTGCTTGGAGCAGCAGTGAAGATAAACTTTTTGTTATGCAGAGTATGATCTCATACTGTAACAGCAGGGAGCTCAGTCCGGTGGCCCAGGAGCTCTGTTCCAGTCTCTGTTCCTGCACACGAGAGTCTCATCTGCTTTTTGTCTTTCTGTTCAGTAATACTCACCAGTCATCCCCTGGGGGACATGCTCTGAAGCTGAACAGTAGCAGCAGCACTCCTGGCACCAAGCAGTGGGAGATGGGGTCTCATCAGAGCAGCTGGTCAACCTCAGGTGATTCCTAAGTCAAAGATCCATCAGTCAGAATGTACTAAACTCCTGTCTCATGAAATGGTCTTCTGCAGGGTGTCAAGTTCTGCATTGCAAATGGGATATGTCCTTTTAATGGCATCCTCTGGTGAGAGGCTTTTGAAAGCCCTCTGGATTTTATGGTCCTATGTTCCTAAAATATAAGTACTTCCTCTTTTGAATCAGAAAAGTGACTGTGAATATATTTTCATATGGAAAATTGGAATTGCCTCAATTAAGAATTGAAAAAAGAATAATTTCTGTTGCAGTTAGTGACACAATTGAAACTCAGCAGAGCCAACATTCCAGACATACAGATGTAATTCAATACTGATGTTCACACATTGGCAAATTCTGCTCTTTGCACTGCCCACTGATAAGATGATACAGTTGAGCAGTTGATGTACATTAATATTTCCGCACTCTAATAATGTACTGGCAAAAGGAAGCATAACTCTCTCTCTACAGCACATTATGAAATATTTCTCCAGTATTCTTTTATGTGCAGGAAGATAGTGGAATTGAAAAAAAAAGGCAAAAGAAGTTAAAAGGAAGAGAAAACCATCTGATTTAGGCAAAGTACAGCTTAGTAAACTGCTTTGCTATCACTGGAAGTGGTGAAGGAAGGCAGCAGCTTGCTCGTGGTTCTGATGTTTTTTGCAGCACAGATTCTGGTTGCTGAGGTTCTGGCAGATGGGGTTGTGGAGAAGTGGACAGCTTTTTTCTTTTGCTACTCCTGTGGGTGTTCTCTGTGGGTCAGCTGCAGGGCAGTTCTTGCGTAGCCCCTTGCAAAGCTCTGCTGTGTCACAAGGCCTTGCATCCAGGCTGGCCACTAAAGACTGGGAACAGGGGAATCACAGATACCCAAGTCAGAGCAGGGTGGATGCAAAAAAATGTTCTGAAACCACCCCAGTGAGCTTATGAGGTAATTTCTTTTTATATTGAGGTTTACATTGTTAATTTAAAAGCCCTTGGTAAATGAGAACAAATTGCTTATTTATTACAGTTATACAATCAAGCCAGTTTTGCTTTTACTAGCTACACAGAATAGGAAGCTTTTCTTCAAGAGAAATCCAAAGCACACTTTAAATTGCTTGGGTGTTGTTTCTTTTTGCTCTTATGTCATTTTGTGTTTGAATAACAGAGTTGAACAACATGCAACAGCCCAGCTCAACTTTGCAAAGTCCATGTGATGTGTAACTCCTGTGCTATTTTGGCATGGGGAAACAAAAATCTCACCAGAAATGGAAAGAATAGAAAACCTCCCTTGTGGTTTAAACTGTCTCCTTGAGTTCTTAAGTGTCATTAAATTACAGCTAGTTCTGGCGTATGGTATTTCAGATGGAGTTTGTTGCTTTCCCAAACCCACAGGGATAATGAATTGGAGGAAAGGGCTATAAATACTTTAAAGCTAATAGTTCTGCTGAGTTGCTTAGGTGCTTATTGACCAGTAAGGAATTCTGAGTTTTGAAAGCTTTGCAAAATGGATGAAGATGTGAAACCATTGTGACAAAACTAAATTCCCAAATACGAATCCTATTTGTGTGAGCTTGAATTCTTGCCCTTTAACTTGCAAGGAGTCCTGTTGGTAACAGTGGGTTAGTCATGGGAGCAACTGCTGAAAAAGGCAAGTGTCGAGCTGGCTAGTGTGTCCCAGGGCAGGGCAAAGGGACAGTGGCTTTCCCACCTTTCCCTTGTGTCAGGGCCTGTGTGCAGAGCATCCCTTCAAGGCTTCTTTTGCTTTTTCCAGTGCTTGCAGGCAGTGGGGGGGTCCACATTTCACAGGCAGATTTGCAGTTTTAGCACAGCTGTTTGCCCTCAGCCCAGTTGGGTTCAGATAATCAGACTCTTTGGATTGTTTTTGTGTAACAGTTTTATGAAGGCCAAATCTTGGCAGCACCTCTGTTTGCTCCCAGAGGTGTGCAGGGGGCTCGAGCTCCTGAGCTTTCTTGCTGACCCCCTGTCTGCAGTCACAGGAAATAGCTGTATGGCCCTTTGGTGCTGGAGTTTGACCAGCAGTTGCTGATGTGATGAGCTGTCTCTCCTCAAGAAGAGGATCAGAGGAAAGGTTTAGGATTCACCTTTTCCTTTGCTCCTTTTCCATGGAGCTGGGGCTGATGTGCAGTGGGAATATGTTGGCAAGGGTTTGGTTTGCTTGGCTTACTCTTGCAGCATTAAAGTGCACCAGTATCAATTTATGTACATAATATTGCAGCATCTATAACCACTGGGAAACAAGCAATGAGATTTTCCTTTGCAACAGAGAGAAAAGAGAAGGTTGTCAGCAGAGACTGGTATCTGCTTTGGGTTGTAGCTATGTGTGATTGTCTTGCTCTCTCAACTGCTGCATGTACACTTAAAAAAAGAAACTTTTGGGTTTTTTTACCCCCAGGGAATCCAGGACTGGCCAAGGCAGAGAATGTTTTGTCCCAGAATCACCTGCAGTTGCATCAGAAGCCCGAAAAAGTTTCTCATCCAGGCCAGATTGCAGTAGGTTCTTTTAAATCTGCTGATATTTTTTATTTGTCCATCATTTTCACTGAGGGCTCTGTCTTTGCAGACAGCTCTGTTTTGGTGTGTGAGTTTGCTGTCACTCTTGAGTCGACCTGAGGGGTGTGGGGCTGGCTCAAGCTCACTGCTCTCAGTCCAGGTCTGACTTGTGTCCAGCTCAGGTCCTCAGCAGAGTGTCCAGTTTTGGCTCAAGTCACTTTCCTGTGTGAGGTACCCACCTGTGGTGGACCAACAGAAGCATCAGCTTCCTAGTAAATCTTTTTTGGTGTGGAAGTGACCATAACTGTATATATTGAGACAGCAAAATACAGCAAGTGCTGTTTAACAGTGGGTTCTTCAACTGAGTTTTCTTTGCTCAGACTCCAAGCTCCTTTGCCAAGGTGAAAGACAGTTCCAACTCCTTGTTAAAAGCAGCAGACTATTCCTCCTCAAGTGATGAAGGCAGCAGCAGCAGCAGCAGCAGTGATGAAGATGATACAAACCACACAAGGTTGGCTTCATTATTATTATTAATAATAATAATAATATTATTATTCTTGTTACACACTTCTAAATATCTAGAAAAACCTGGCATGCCTATATACTCCCCCTCCTTTGAAGTTACTATCACTCATTTGTGTCATTTGTAATTAAGCAATTTAATTGCATTTTAATGAACTCCTGGGGGTAAATGTTTGCTCCATCAGATGTGCACAGCATAATAATATGTTTTGATGACTTGCTGCCCTGGGACAATGAGGAAATGTCTTGTTTTAAGTGGATATACTGGGTAGTACGTTTATAGGGGTTACTTCACATTGATCTACATTTACATGGAATTTTTGAAAGAAGAAAGGAGAGGGAAACAACTGTAAAAACTGTATGCCTTCATGACAGGTACAGGTTACAGTGGGGGAAACAAGGCAGACATGACCCTTGAGTTCACACAGTCTGTTCACTCTGGGAGAAATAATTGCCAATGAAAAGTTGATTTCTTCATCAGGGCTGTTTATAAAAAGGAGGGATAGTTTTGTAAAATGTGCTGTATTTATTTTTAATACTAACATTCTGCATCTGCTGTGGTTTCCAGCTGATGCTGTGGCTTGTCCCACTGCTGATCCCACCTGAACTGTGTCTCTCTGGCTTTCCAGTTTATCTTGCTGGTTTTGTGACTGACATCTTGTGGTGTTCTACCTGTCATGTAAAATGTGTATTCTGCTGAGAAATAGTAGAGCAAGAATAGCTTGCTACTCCAAGAGAAGGGAGTCAGGGAGTCACTTGGCTACCCCTGCTGTTAAGAATAGGAAACAAACATTTTTTAGCATTGGTGAATGAAACTCCTGATTTTTTTGCAAAGAGACTTCAGTTTAAGTCAAGTTCTAGGATTTACTTTGAAGTGCATCCCAGGGTGACAGAGCTCTCTGAGATGGGGCTCTTGCTCTTCTGACAGAACTACACATGCAGTTTTGTCAGGTGTCAGGCAGAGATGCCCAGGTTTGGAGCATTGTTGGCAGGTTATTTTGTTGGGCTGGTACCAGTCCTTTCCCCTGTGCTGCTCTGAAGAGGTAGAATTTTTGTGCCTGCATATGCCCCTCATTTGCATTTCTGAAGTTCATTTTCAAAGCTGAGATGAGGAGAAAGAGTGTTAAAAATCTTGTAGCTTATTCAGTGCACCTGAAAGAACTGACTTTTACTGTAATGCCTTTGTTTTCCTACTGATCCTCTTCCAAACCACCTTATTCTGATCTGTAGGAAGTTTTATTCACTCTAGGTCATAGAATTCATTCTAGACCTCAGAAAGACTCTACATAAAAATATGGATTTGCCCTGTAGCAATGACTTTGCTGTGTAAGTGTCAGATTGCTGTGATCCTTGCATGCTGTAATGATTTGAAGGAGTGGTACCACTGCCTTTGGAACTCTGCATTTGTTATTTGCACCACCTCTGTCTGAGATCCACCCATCCTCAGGAGAGGTGCAATTAGGATGCTCCCTGTCACATTTACCTTCCTGTGCACACAGCCACTGCAAGAGCCCCTGTAAAATCATAGGTGTAATCTTGCTATTAACAAAGTCCCTTCACCTTGGCTGAACATCATTTATATTAAAAGATACTTCAGAAAGTATACCCTGATTGCTGCCAAGTAAATAGCAAAAAGGACAATGATCTGACTGAAAGGAGCAGCCAGTGTTGAAAGTGCATATTCTGGATGAAGTGAAGGGTTTGGGGGTATTTTGCTCTCTAAAGCATGTAGGATCTGAAGCCCCTTGCACTCCGGAGTGTTTCTGTGGGGGCTCTGGCTGAAGCACCTTGGGCCAGGTTTCAGTGGGCTACTGAAACCAACCTGTGCTTTCCTGTTCTTGCCTGGGCTGTGGAACTGCACCTGATGTCCACACTCCAGCTTTCCTGGAGGTGCCCAGTAGGGCTACACTTGGGACATATGCAAGAGAAGAAGCTTCCTATGTTCTTGGATGACTCCTGATAAGCACCCTGGGAAGGCTCCTTTCTGAGGATGCTGGACTAAGGGCTGCTGTGTTTCACCAGTGAAGCAACTTCTGGTCTTGTTTTTCTTTACAGTGAGACGAGCCAGAAGTCCTTCTCACACGCTCCAGTTTTTTGTTTTAAGGAAAGAGTGTCAGTGTATATGATCCAGTGTCTACCTCCTTGTTTAGCACATCCATTCCATTGATGTTAATTTCTCCTACTTTATGGAGAGTGCTTCCTCCTCCAGTACCTGCACTAAAACACTGAGTATCCTGGGATTTATTTGTAGAGTTCAGTTTCCTCTCTTTGCTCTTTAATTGCTGTTTCCTACCAGCATTTGGACAAGGTGGATGCAGGTGTGTGCTTGGCTAGGAATTACTTTCTCCCTCTTCTAAGTTGGAGGTTGACATTATTTAAGATCAGCTACTGTTTGCTTCTCTAATAAGAGCAGGTCCTGGCATTCACCACTAATCCTAATCCACATCTTGTCATTCCTTCTAAGTTTAGTATGCAAATATTTACCCACTCACATAGAAGGGGGGGACAATCCAAACCAAAAAATAAACAACAAAAAGTGCCACAAAAACTTCTACACACCCATCTTAAATCAGTAGGTCTCTCACCAAACCTTCTTTGTTATTGCATGGAGCATCATTTAAAAGAAAAAAAATACATTACAGTCTGCTACCAGTTGGCACATAGCACTGCAGAGCCCTTCACACTGGCTAAATCTAGTCAGTTTTATAATTACTGGAAAGGAGGCAAAAATGTAATAGGCTTAAATGGATTGCAGTAAAAGAGATACAAGTATAAATAAATAAGTGGGATAAATAAATCATTTGAGGTTGAAGTGTGCAGAAATGGGGCCAAGACATGTTTGAAGCAGTTCTACTTGGGTGAAAAAGTTTAAAATGCAAAGATACCTCAGGCAGTGCAGGAAGCAGTGATGAACTGGGAATTCACAACAGACACTTGTCTTGTTCTCACTCTTGCTTTTGGTATCAGCTTTTGATCAGTGTTGAGGACAGGATGCTGGGCCAGGGGGGCTCTTGGCCCCAGCCAGTCCAGCAGCTCTTGCTTTCTTCTGTCTCTCTGTGCATTGGGAAACGTTTCCTGCGTTTCCTTTTAAGGTGAGGTTGTCCATGTTTCAGGGGCTGATTCACAGGATGAAATTCCAGTGTAGCCTGTCCCAGTAGGCACTAGCAGAGAGGTCCCTGACAGCAGCACATGGCAGAGCAGCTGCTCTCTCTGGAGAGCAGGGTGGCTCATAATTACACCCCACAGGGGAATGTGTGGCAGGAGACAGAAGTTTTGAAGTAGGCACTTCCCAAATGACAGCTTGAGGGATTTGCCTGAGCTATGCAGTGTCTGAAAGATGATGGATGAAGTGCAAGGAGATGAAGAGATGTTCTCTGTCCAGGTGGGGAGAGCTTCCTGCTATGTGTGAGTGGTCCTCAGGCACAAGTTCATTCAGGCAGATCCACAGACTAATCAGCTTGCTTTTGTACAAGAAGTTTTGAGTGTAACTATTGAATGTTAATTATGTTCACTTTTGAACATGGTTATGTGTAGTTTTTTCCTTTTTTTTTTTCTTTTTTTTTTCCCCTGAAGTAGTTCTGTTCATTAATTATAGTTTGTTACCAGGCAACTGCTAAGCGGCCGAATTGCAGATTTCTCAAGGACAAGGGTACCAGATGGAATTGAACTGAAGCCCCAAAGCACCGTGGCAGAACAGAAGGTAATTTGGCCGTTTATAGGGGGGTGGATACAGTGAGGGGGAGTCAGGTCATTAATGTGCCTGATAAATGCCATATTCATTACTTCTTGGGAGCATTCTCACTCTGAAGTCCTGCTCAGTCATTGCAAATTATAGCTGTAAGCCTTGGAAAAAAAGTGTCATTTTAGGTTTTGTGCTTCCTGTAGAAATGCTTACATTTAGGTACAAAATTACAGTTCTTTATTTGTCCTTCTTATTGACCTGTAGTAGTATCTGATGTCAAGGTATTTTGTGAAGGCACTGGGCAAAAAGCACTGTTGATTATTGTTGGTGTGCATTGTTGCTACTTTTAAAAATCTTGACTTCTTTTTATTCCAGTTTAAAGTGAACTACTTCCTACTGCTTAAAATATTACCAGAACAGGGGAAAACCACTTCATCTCTCCCTACTGGCTTAGCAAAAATTCTTGTCTTCTCATATGTCATGTTGTGGTTCCTTCCAGCTGTAGTTTCTTGTAGAGGCTTCCAGTCATGTGGATTTTCCCCTGTGATAAATATCAGCACAGAAAAGAGGAAGCGAGACAAAGCAGAACAATGTTCTTTGTGGTTGAAAATAAGAAAAAAGTTACAGTAATAAGACTTATACTTGGTGTCAGGGCCCTTTTCAGATATTACTAAGTGTATTCTTGCTTCACAGATAGAGAAAATAAATCACTGTGAAATTGGTGTTTTCTCCAGAGCTGTGGCAGAGTAGAAAGAAAAAGGAGTTTTCTTTACCTCTGGTGTCTCTAAACTTCATACCAGAGTGGTGACCCTCCTGCCTGGGAAGAGAGTTCTACTTGGCCTTTGTCCATCCTCAAGGAGAAAAAACTCTGCTTTGGAGAAAGAACTATAAACGGGGCATAAACCAGTATTTCTCTTGTGGTGAAACCAGCCCAGTGTTTCCCCTTTACCCTGATATCCAGATATTGGGAATAGGCTGCTTGAGAGAAGGGAGAATGTTGGAGTCTTTGAGACCCACACTGAGGATGAGGGAGGATGAGAAAGAGTTGAGGTTATGTGTTTTGGTGGGTGTGGAGGGAAGAGTGTGGGAGAGAGAACAGGCAGATGGCTGACACCTCATAAATTTCTCTGCTGCTTTCTAGTCTTCTCCCCCCTTCTCAAGGAGCCTCCCATCCCTTCCTCTGAACCCTTTTTCACTCATCAGCCACAGCCACCATGGGTCTCCACATCATCTCCAACACTGCTTTCCTTGTCCCATCAGCATGAGCTGCTTTGAAGTGGTTATGGTGTACCAAACTGCCCGAGTGATTCAAATGGGGATTTGGTTTGGTTTGGTTTAGTTCAGTTGAATGTGGCTGAAAACTGAACTAAAAAGCTCTGTACTGGTTTGGTTTCCCAATCTCAAATACTGACTTGCGCATTTTGGGTTCAGATTTTATATCTAAATTAAAATATAAAATGTATTCCCAGAAATCAACCTCTGACTCCATAGACAGTGCTGTCAGGGAAAGAGTTAGTGTGGTACCTCACAAAGTTCACAAGTATCTCCATGGGATGCTGTAAGGAGGCCTGCAGAACCAAACATCACTATCTTGGCAATGCTGATGCTGGGTCCTACTAAATGTCCTCTTTCTGGAGTAAAGTTTCCTAATTCAGTAAATAGAAAGTAGCAATGAAATTAATGCTGAAGGGTTTCGAACTAAATGCAAGTCCAAGAACCAAGAAGTGCCTTCTTCTGTCTGCAGTATGCAAAGGCCAGGTCTGAAACTCGTTAGCAAATCATTTGACTTGGCATCTCTGAGGCTGAAGTTCCTTCTTTTTCTGTGGTGGAGGTAATGTAGATGAAGAATATTTGTGGAGTACTTCAGGAGTAAACCCCAGATTTGTCATCTTGGATGTTTGCCATACACTTTGGTATTTAATTTTTGGTTTTAATCTTGCCATAGAGTTTGTCTTTAAATGATGCATCAGGGAGAGCACTCCTCTCCATGTGCTCATTATTTATCATCCTAATTAACTGGAGTTGCAGAGAGCATTGGAAATAAACTAAATGTGGTGTTTATTTGTATGTTCTTATGCAGGATCAGATTTTAGGGAAACAAATTCCAAACACTCAAGAAGGCCTTTGGAGCATAAACAACCAGAACTATCTCCTGCCAGATCTCCTCCAGCAAAGCCAAATTACAGACTCCTCTGTGAACCTGCCACAAGTGCCACTGACTTGCCAGGAACCTCAGAACAAACCTCTGACTAAGGTAAGAGATAAATTACAGATTGCCTGCATTGAACTCCAGCCTTTTTAGGTTCCTCTATCCTGTCTCTTGACAATGAGTTTCTTCACTTCATCCCTTCTTTCCTTTAAAAGTTTTATCTGGGAGGCAGATAAGAAATCTTGAGCTGCCTAACAGATTTCATTGTTCCACTTATTTTCCCCCATCTCCTTCTCTGCTCTTTTTCTTTCCTTGCTTTTTTATTCATCCCCTTTTGCACAAGCTAGAGGACTGACACCCTCTGCTCCTTGCCATGGCAGCATTCTGGTGTGCTTCTGCTCATGGTCCCTGGTTTTCTCCCACCCAAGCATCATGTGAGGGAGCAGGGCAGCCCCAGAGGGCCCTGACACTGCTCTGAGCTTGGGCCTGTGGGGAGAGGTGTCACTGGAGGCAGATAACAGCTCTGTCAGGGCACCACAGGGTGTGTGCCTCAAGGCAGCTCTTGTTTCTCATTGCAGAGCCCATGTGCTGAAAGCCCACCAGCCAAGAGCAGCACATCCTCCACAACATCCTTCACATCATTCATAGATCCAAGACTTCTGCCAATCACCCCTCCCACCAGTCCAGTAGGACCTTCCTGTAGTTCCCGTGAGTATCCTTTCCTTTGCATTAAAATGTTCCTCCTGGGTTTTTCTTTTTTTTTTCCTTTTATTTCTTTTTTTGTTTTCTTTTCTCTCTCTCTCTTTTTTTTTGGGGGGGGGGGGGGGGG
>VWZP01003531.1:890492-952037 GCA_013396995.1 Dicaeum eximium | reverse complement strand
CTTTTTTTTTGGGGGGGGGGGCAGGTGTGGAGGGAGCCTATTGCTTGGAAATGAAAATTCTTGAGTAAAATCTCCTGAAACTGGAACTTCACATTACTGTGAATTTTCATTGTATTGTTTCTGCCTTTCTTTCAGATGTGGTTAGCTGTACTGTGCTGCTGTGTTGCCACCATGCTTTCTCTGGAATGCCTGAGGAATTTTCCAGATTTTTTTTTTTGGCTATACAAAGCTCTCAGGGTGTTTTGTCACCCCTCTGGGGTTTTATTTCATTCTACCATGAACAAGGTGGTTCAGATATGAGCTGTAGCCAAACACATTTTCCACAATTGTGTGTCTTTCATTGCAGCATCTAGTGCCAAACCTGAGCCTGTCAGGAGAGAAAATGCAAGGAAGGGCTCCGTTGTCAATGTCAATCCAACCAATATCCGCCCACAAAGTGACAGCCCAGAAATCCGTAAATACAAAAAGAAATTCAACTCCGAGGTCCTGTGTGCTGCTCTGTGGGGTAAGCTGGGGGTCCTTGGGCAGGTGTGTGCAGAGGAGGCACAGCAGGGGTGGCTGGCAGTGTCTGCTAGGCAGATTTCACAGTTGTATTGCCATCTCCTGGCAGAGATGCTGGAGTGGATCCCTGAGCTGATACCTGTGTCACTTCCCAGGGTGAGATGGCAAACACATTAATTAGAGCTGCAAAGGACTTTGTGCATCAGAATGAGAAAATGTTTTGATCAAGCACCAAGTTGAAACCATGCTCATTGGGAGAGCCAAAAGTTGCAAATGTTTCAGCAGCTTTTGTGGTTCATGAGACTCATCTGAGCTGCACACGGGTACAGCTGATCACAGAGCCCTGACCCAGTGGAAATAATCCAAACACAAAGCCTTTTGCTGTCATGTGTGTTAGGTATTCAAGGATCCAAAACAGGTCAGGTCTTTCCAAAAGCTTTTCCTGCTTAGTTCCTGCTGTCACTGCTCATTCTGAATATCACGGAACTATTATTTAAACTTACATGCTTTTTATATGGTTAGCTTCACATGTTGTAAAACCAAGACACAGCAGTCAGATCACTCTCAACAGCTGTAGATCTTGTCCCAGTCACACATTAGCCAAACTCTTGAGTTGTTTTAACCATCTTTCTGCTTCAGAAAAACAGATGTATTCTAAGGGAAGCCTTTTACTCTTCACTTTTTGAGCCTGGAATGGCAAGTGAATGAAGTAGATGGAACCTTATCCAAAGCAGGTGTAGATTTCCAGTTTATAGCTTCACAGATTTTGCATAATGTGGGTTTGTAGGAATCCAAAATTTTAAATTAAGAACAGAGCTGTGTGGTAAGGTGTGTAATTAAATGTGCATTGAAGCTGAAGATCACCAGGTACTTGTCAGAGCGTTGCCAGTGGAGGAGGGTGCTTGTTACAGCAGGATACTTTTTGTTGTGTCTTTAGAATCTGCTGATTAGAAACACAGACGTCAATCCAGCCAAACACAATTTCTGACTTTCTCTGATGTCAGCAACCCAATGGAGCCTTCTCTTCCTTAGCAGCAGTTGGATTTCAAATGGATTCACTCCTTAATTTGGCATTTGAATGCATTTTCCAAACCAAAGACTGTTTTCAAACAAGCCCTGCATCTCCTTGTAACACAGTGCTTCTTCCCACAAGTTTGGTGCCCCCAGGATTTGAATGTTGTATTTGGAAAAAGAGACTCTGGGGGGGGGACTTTCTGGGTGGGTTTTTTTTTTCTGTAATGGTGCTGGACTGGGACTTTTGCAGTGGTCACAGGTACTTTCCAAGATCACCTGAGAAGTTCAGGTTCACAGAATATTTTCCTTTTTGTTTAAATCAACATTGACTTCAGCAGAACTATTTATCCTTCAAGTTCCATAGGTATACAGGTGCTCTGCTGAGTAAAAATTCTAATAGTGAGATCTTTTTTCTTCTGAGAAGTCATCCACAGAACAACAGAGAAATTACCAGGTTCCATTAAGTAAGATTAAATAAAAACTGGTTCTCTAAACAATGAACCCTCGGTGACCTCTGAATCATTAGGTGACTCATGCAGTATTTTTTTCATGTATTGACAGGAGTAAATTTATTGGTGGGAACAGAGAATGGATTGTGGCTGCTGGACAGAAGTGGGCAAGGAAGAGTTTATACGCTGATTACGAGGAGACGGTTCCAGCAAATGGATGTTCTGGAAGGACTCAATGTGCTAATTACTATATCAGGTTGGTTCAGTGGCTAAAAGTATCTGACCCATGTTGGGCTTGGAGGCAATTAAAAAGAAGAATTAGGTTATAAACTAGGTTGAGGAATTTCCTCTTTCAGAAAATCACAGGACAGTTATTCTCGTTAATAGGAAAACTCTACTGAATTTTTAACATTTACACTCCCATTCCAGAGTGGCTTTGGGACAATTCATTGCCTGGTTAATGTGTAAAATGGTTTGTGGGAAGTACAGAGTGTTTCATATTCCTAAAATGGTCTTATTCTTTGCAAGCTGTAGTTTGCCACTTTTCTTGTTTCTGTGATAGGTGAGCATCTGTCTGTACAGTTCTATTAACATTATCATGGTATAACCTCATCCTGTGTTCAACAAGAGGTATGAGCATAACATGAGAGTGATCTGTATTGTGAAAGCATCAATAACATTAAGTGGAGGTTTTCAGCCTCTGCTGGGAAACAGTTTGGACTCTGGCCTTATTCCCCATGGCTGAGAGTGGCCTCAGAGGATGCACAAAAATACCAAGGTCAGAGGTGTGGGTCCAACCAGGAATAGCAGCTCACCTGCAATCCAGACTCATCATGGTGGGCAGTGCCAACAGCTGTTTGTCCCATACTGCCAGGTCCAGTTGTTGCTGGGACATGACAGTCCTTCTCTTCAGAGTAATCTGTGGTCCCAGAGTGCTGTTGACCATAGGTGCTTATGAACTAATACAACAAAAAGAGTGACTGAGATGAATAATTCTCACCTGGAAAGGCATCCAGAAGAAAAACAGCTACTTTGAATGAAGATTGACAGTTAATTAGAACTAAATGAATAGCTTATTCAAAGTGGCCTTTGTAGGACATGCCTGTGTTCCAAGATAAACAGTTAGTGTGATGGTTTCTGATAATACCTGTGTCTGTAGAAACCTGTTCTTGGCCCGAGGGAGGCATTTTAGTCAGGTGTGAAAATCTTGCATGAAGTGTGAGTCACAAGGTAAGTGCAGATGTGCCCAGTGCCATAGGATTGCTCTGTGCCAGTTTCCCCTGTGTGTCCCCATCAGCCCAGGCGCTCCTTCTGTGCCCTTCACGTTCTCTCACCCTGGCACAGCACAAGGACCTGCTGTACTCAAGGTCACAAAACTCTAGCTTTTTGTAAGTGGGGGAGAGTTTGTAGTTCAGGAAGTTCAAGTGTTCTGTCTCTTTTTGCAAATCCCAGGGAAGAAGAATAAGTTGAGGGTGTATTACTTGTCATGGTTGAGAAATAAAATTTTGCGCAATGATCCAGAGGTGGAGAAGAGGCAAGGCTGGGTGTCTGTGGGTGACCTGGAAGGCTGTGTGCACTACAAAGTCGGTAAGGATGCCCTGTTTTTTCCTTAGAGACATGCCTAATCATCCTCCTTTTGCATCTTGTGACAGCAGCATTTTTCAGCTTTGTTTCAGGATTGTGTTGGTGAATATCTCATGAGTTCTTTCAAGACTCCCTGTTTTACATGGCAGATGCCTTGCTCCCTGTCATTTCAGGTAGCATCTCTTCTTGCAGCAGTTACCAGATGATGTTATGGCTGTTCCCTGTAATGGCTGGAAGTAGGGAGTGCCAGCCACAGTCTGTGCTCAGTCACTGGTTCAGTTTTTCTGTAGTTACTTAAGGTTTTAATTGAACTGATGCTTTCCACCTCCTCAGCTTCCCTCTTGGCCCTAGGTAACTGCTAAGAAATTGGACCTAGTTCAAGTCCTAGTGAATCATATTTGTAGGATGTCCTTAAGTAGATCAGCTCATCTCTTTCTCTCTCACGAAAGACCCAAATATACCTTTGTTTAAACACCCTGGAAATGGTACTATCTCACTTTTCTTGCTCTCAGGCAGCTCATTCCTCAAGTTGAATGTGAGGATTGTGATAATTTCTGTCATTTAACTGTGGGGGGTGGATGTATGGCACAAGTTTTGCTTCGATGAAGGATGGTGTGTGAAAGTGGCACATTCTTTGAAGTCAAACAAAGCCATGGTACAGAGGAGTGCAGGAAATGGGAGGTGGCTGCTTATCATTAATACCTTGCTTGACAGTTTTGCCTTTTGGCTTTAGAAGTGGCAGGGGTTAAACTCAAAAAAGAATATGAAACAGATGTGTGTTGTTCCTTTAACTGTGATTACAGCTAAGCACCCACATATTCCACTTCAGTTGCTCATCCTTGGGTTTGGTGCATTTAAAAAAAAAGACAATGACAAAACCCTTATCCTAAAATTAGGCAAACACTTGGTAGGAGCTTCTGTGTCTACATGTGACAAGCCACTCCTGCGTTTTTGACAGCACAGCTGCTGCTGTTTTTCTCTTGGTGAATCTTCTTGTATCTTGACCTTTGGTTGTACAGGTATTTCTATTTTTCCAGGTAGAAAAGGAAAAGGATGTACTGTTCTGCATTTTGGTGGAGTTTGCTGAGTTTCTTGTTCTCTGCCTATGTGAGATAGCATCCTGCTTCCAAATGCTTGTCTCTGGCAGAGTGAAAACACAGTACACAAAGAAATCTTAATTTTCAATGCATGATTCTTCATTAATTCTCAATGGGCCCAGCATGACCTTAATTGTCTTGGAGAAATTGTTCATCTCTTAAATGCTTACTCATCTCAGAAAGATGGGAGTCCTTCACCCACACAGCACCTGGGGATTTAACCCACAGATGAGCAATGAAATGAAAATTCATCCTGCCAAGTCTGACAGAATTGTTCAGCCAACAACCACCAGTCCTCCAACAGCAGCTTATTTATAACCAGTAGTGGTGGGGTGTGTTCATACTTTAAAAAATCTAGTAAGTTGGTTTAGCTGCAGGGTCAAGACCTTTTTCTCTGAATAGCGAGGGGGTTTTTTCATCACATGAAAAGGAATATATAAATATTGGTAACAGTCATTTGGCTTTACTGAAAATAAATGAATTGTAGGTTTCAAGTCAAGATATTGTCAATGGTGATATTAAACATTGATGTCCAGAATGCATTAGTCTCCCATGGTGGATAATGTCTATCTCTACAAGTAATCCATTGAAATTATTTTATGTGATGAGATGGTCTTTGATTTAAGCATCTGTCTGGTACCTAAGGAATTGTTCTTCTTGTATTACAGTAAAATATGAGAGAATCAAATTCCTTGTAATCGCTTTGAAAAACTCAGTGGAGGTTTATGCTTGGGCTCCAAAGCCTTATCACAAATTCATGGCTTTTAAGGTAAGTGAACCATCACTTTGGTTCAGACGTGTCACTGTCTCTCACTGTATCTCGCCTAGTCTCTGCGTTTGTTTTTGTTGTTTTGTATAACATTTATTCTAGCTAAAGATAAACTGAGTATTCTTTCAAAGAAAATGTAGCGCATTTGATGTACTTTGGAGATGGCAAGCATGAAACTGTCACAGTCATGAGTGTTAGATGTGAATAACTTGTTTCTCTCTACCCCAGCCAAACTCAGCAGGTGCTGTGCCAAAATGTGCATTTGAATTGACAAAGTCGATGTTGATTTCCCTCAAAAGGGGAGGAAATTAAACACAACAGTAGTCAGCCTACTTTTTGCCTGGTCCATTTCTAGAATCTTAATTTCTTTTTCAAACCACAAATGAATTACCCAACTGTCCTTGCAACTCAGTGGATGATGGGTACTTAGCTCCTTAAATGTAACCTACTATTTAACAAAAATAGCTGTCTAACTTTTGAGAATTCTTAGGATCCTAAATGTAGTTCTGCAAACCAACAGTTTTATTGTGCTACATACTGCATTTTTCTTTTTTCCAGTCCTTTACCTCACTTCATCACAAACCACTGTCAGTTGACCTGACTGTTGAAAATGGGCAAAGACTAAAGGTCATATATGGCTCAGTGGTGGGATTTCATGCCATTGATGTGGACTCTGGATCTGTGTATGACTTGTACCTTCCAACACACGTAAGAGAATCCAAAAAACTACATTAATGCCTTTGTTCTTTGGGTTGTGTATTGATGATCAGGTTAAGAGTTGTGCTATTTTTCAAAAGAATAATTAGTGGCAGCTAACACAGAACCACTTTTCACATAGTTTTATAACACTGAAGTCCTGTTTAAATGCTTTTATTGCATTCAGAATATCAATTTTATTGGTTTAACGTCAGTCTATTGTATGGACGGTACTATTTTTAATTGATTTATCCTGGAAATTTAGGACTTAAACAGTCAAAGACACAATAATATCTACATGAATTTAGGTGACTTTTACAATCTGCCACTGTGCAGATACCAGAAACCAACTTCAGACTTAATAAATTTGTTGATCTTCTTGCCATTCAGTTGCCCATGAAACCACTCTGTAAATTCAGAAGAAGTTCTACATTTTCCTTGGGACTTTGTCATTAGATTGTCAGTAAGTTAGCATGAAGGAGTTGATTTCAGGGTTATGTGTACATCCTGCATTGTGTCTCTGTTTGGGGTGATGGTGATCACTAAATTCCTGCTTAAGCTCAGATAACAGCAAATTGCCCTGCAGAACTGAATGGCTGCATGGAGCTGTCCAATATGAAGTCTATGCTATGGTGTTCATATTTTTGGATTTTTGTTTGTTTGCCTATTTTTAGCTATTCTAGATAGTTCTTTTAAAAGCTGTGAATCCCAGAAGCCAGAGGATCATGGGGGCTTAGGTTCAGCAAACTGGCAGGTTCCAGACTGGCTCCAGTCTGATGGGAGGCTCCTGGCAGAGAAACTTCTGTGCACACTTGAACCCTCCCTGAAGTCAACAGTGCTCCACAGGGGCTGGGGGTGCCATGGCCTCCTTGCATCCCCAGACCATGTGTCCCAAAGTTATGCTTGGGAGGTCTGAAGAAATCTCATTCCAGATCTGCATGTTGCAGCCTGTGCTGTGAATCCATCTATTTTTAACTTTTCTCCACTCTCAGCCCCTCATTTTCAACCCAAATGAAAACTCTCTCCTCCTGTGCAAGCCACTTGATCACTCTGCTGGCCCTGCAAGCCACAGCCTCCACGTTCTGTCAGACCTGTGTTCCTGATGGACACGGTGTGTGAGATTGGCTGTTAGAGTTATAGACTTCTCTTAACTGAAAAATGACTTCTACTTGTGCTAACTTTGAATCACCTGCTAAAGGCTTGTACTGTTTATTTCTGTGTTGGTTTTTTGAGGTACTTAGTATTTGTCTTGTTAGAGGGTTTATTTAATCTGACAGTACCTTTGTTAACTATGCAGCTGTGATGAATTCACATCAGTTTGTAAATTGAAGCATGGTAGTAGTCACGTGCCTTTCTGGAAGTGGGTTGCTGAGCAAGGTGAACAGTGACTTGTCAAAAGGATCATTAGCATAATTGCCCAAGAGAAGAAAGGCAAAGAAAAAAAGTGAACTTTCTTAAAGGCTTTACTTTTTCAACAGGCTGCAAATACAATTAGGTACCTGATGAGAGAGATTTCCCAAGTGACTGCCCTGAATATGTGGGGCACCTGAGACTGATTGCATTTGTGTGAGCTCTTCAGCCACAAATTAGCACGGACTAAAAACATATTTTCCCTTCTTAGGGAGTCTTAGACCTGAAATAAATCAGCTGCTACGGCAGCTCTATCTTTCTTGATATTCTATTATTTTAAAAGAGCTAGAACTGGATAATTATCTCAAGGAGCTTTGTGGTGGCAATAGCCCAGACTGTACAGGCTGACTTGAGATACTCTTGCTTTCTGGTAGCCTCTTTTCGTGGTTCCCCACCTCTTTCTTCATCTCTTACCTGCTGCGGTCGCTCATGCGAGTTCCAAGGCAACGCATTAAAATTGCTCTGCGGCTCTGGATCCCCGTTCTAGTGTTACGGATAGTTGTTGCGGAGGCACGGAGTCAAGTGGGTGGCCTGAGTGTATTCAGTTGGGCAAGTACAGCTTCAGTGCTTCTTTTACTGTTCGTTGTGCCCTGACGGTGTGCATAAATGTCTGTGCTTGAGGAAAAGAAAAGATCTGTGTGTGGCTGGCTTGTGAGAATGATGGAAAGCTCCAGTCATATGCTTCCTATAAAAATATTAATTGTGGTGGTTTAATTTACTATTTAGCATCCTGTTTTGAGCGGCGCTTTAAACAAGGAAGTGCTTTGTTACGTTTTTTAAGGCTGTCTTCTTTTTCTTTCAAAAATGCTTTCATAAAACCCCCCCTTCATGGTTATATACTTCCCCTTTGGTTTTTTGTTTTTTTTTTTTTGCTTGGGATATGTTGGCTTCTGGGAGAGATTCGTGTGAGTGAAATGCACTGTTCCTGTGGCATGCAGAGGTGTGCCCAAGAGCAGTCAAATGAGCCGCTGTTTGTAGTGAAGGATGTGGGAAGGGAAAGGCAGTGTGAAAAGGTCCAGGGAACTTTTTACAGAGAGATAAATATTATTAAATTTGCAGGGTTTTAACTTGTGAGTAGGGACAGGAAAATATCATGGAAAGTGAAAGCACTGATCTCCTGGAATGTGGAAGTTTCTGTCCTTCCTCCATCTTCTGAAAAAGTTGTGGATTCAAATTTATTTCACCTTTCTCCTATTTATATAATGCAAGTATTTTGTGAGTGACTAAGTAAATATTATTGTGTCTCAATGGCTCCATGGCTTCTTGAAACCAATTAACACTGGTAAATTTGACGTGAACTATTGAACATTGATTTATTTGCAAACCTGCTGTCATATTCAAAGGGGGGAGAAGGGGAGAAAGTCTGTTTCAGAGGCTTACTAGCAAACGATACAGCCTCTGAGAACAGGCATTTCTTTCACTTTCCATGAGCCATGAGCTAGTTCTTTTTATTGCTCTGCCAAGCTAGTTAGATCTGTGTCATCTCTGAAATGGCAGTCCATGTTCTGATCTAAATCTGAGTAAAATACAATTCCAGATCCAGGGGACAATTCGCCCCCATGCCATTATCATCCTCCCGAACACCAGCGGCATGGAGCTCCTGCTCACCTACGAAGATGAAGGCATCTACATTGATATATATGGGCATTTCACAAAGGAGACTGTTCTGCAGTGGGGAGAAATGCCAGCATCTGTAGGTATGTATGAAAAACAGCTCTTCACTAAACATAAGATTCTGCTGCATGAAGGCAGACTTCTTTATGAGGTTTGTATCTATGTGAAAATGGTTGTATGGCACATAAAGCAGCTTCTGGGCAAACCAGATGTGTAAAAGAGTAAACAGATTTATGGGTGTTTGTGTTAACACAGCCAATGATTGCAATAGGGACTTCCCATTTGGACACAGTCTGTATTCTTGTCACACTGTTTATTGCATCACACATTGACTATACAGACTTCACTGAGGATGCAGTTTACCACCGGTTTCCACAGGGAGAATTATGTGAATTACAGAGGGGGAAAAGTGTTTTGGTTGTTCATAGCTCACAGCGTTTTATGTAGAAATTCACAGCTACTGAGGGGTCAGTTACTGAAGAGATCTGTAACTGCTGTCAAATGGCCCCTTCATTTTAGCACTTTAAATTCACAGGGCTGCCAGCCCAGGGTATTTGTGATAGATTCTTAATCTCCCCATGCTTGCAGTTGGCTGTGTAGGAGGAGATTTTTAGTTGTACTGGAGCCAGGACAGCTGTTTGTTTCACCTTTCTCATAGGGCTTCAGGCTAACAGTATGGGGAAAATGAAGAACAGCACAGGCAGATTTTTTGGTTTATTACTTGTTACTTTTAATTTCTGTCTCACTCCTGTTCTTTATTTTAAAACAAACATACCAACAAAACAAGCCCAAGACAATTAGACTGCACAGAAGCCTGTAATTAGCTTGGAGGAAACTGGATACCACAGTGAAAAATCAAGGATGTTCACCTTTTTCCTTTCACTTCTACCTGAGTAGTTTTAGGAAAAGCCCATCTTTGGGATGTGGTACAAACCAAATTTGACTTCTGATTGAAATTATGTTTGCACTAAAAATTAACCTAACCTATAAACACACAACTCAAACTTCAGATAAGGGCCTCTGTTAACTTATTTTAATAATTTTGCCACCAACTCCTATTAATTTTCTTAATTCTTTGACATACTTGGGTGCAGACAAAAACATTATGAGAGAAGTGTGAATAATGTTATTTGAATGGCCCAGCTTAGGGGCAACTCCACAGTTTCTCAAAAGATCCTGTTTTCCTGGGATTGCTATACCCATTTCAAACCTCCTCAAGTCTGTATGAGAGTCCCTCAATTTTCACTCTCTGTTGCAGAGATAGAAGGGTCTTGTGTTACCCTCAGGGTGCTCTCTAGTCATCCTTTGCTCATTGCTTGACTTCTTTAAACAAGTATTTTGAAAGAAAAGTTTGTAGTTGGTGAGAGTATTTTGATACAAAAAAAAAGTTTGTATTATAATCAATGGATTTAGGGCAGGGAATCTAAATATATCTTATTCATAGTCTTAAACTGGGACCTCTGTGCCCAATCTGTTAATAAGAAATCGGAGAGAGGAAGCTCAAATCCCATGGGAAATTAAAAAACTGTAGAAGTATTCTATGTTTAATCTGAAAGATGTACACATATGTAGGGCTAAATATAGCTGAATATTTTCTATGAAACAGGTTTTTAAAAGGCATTAAGAAACATCAAGTTAATAAGATTTGGGAGCACTCTTTCCCTTTTGTGTGAGTAATGAATTATTTACAGTATGTAGTCATAAAGGGTTGACATAAATCTGGATATTCCCAGAGGAACTAGTAGAAATCTTTATTTCATTTTCCCTGTACATTTTAGAAGCAAGAAGACTATTCTGTAGAGAAACAGAAAACAGCAAAAGGTGGTTAAATTACCGCCTCAATGCTCTACAACATACCAGCTGGAAGCATAGGATATTTTTATCTAAAGCCGCAGTGGAAAGTGGACTCTAACTATTCTCAAGGTGCTCGTGGTATAGGAGCTATTGTTCCAAAATGGCAACTTTATTCGGAGTATCTGCTCTCAGTTCATCTCACATGAAACACCTCTAAGAGCTCCCACATGGGAGGATTATCATGACTCAGTGCTGACCTTTGAATTCATAGCCTGCTATCCTCCAAATTAATCTCCATGTATAGATAAGTCCTTATTACTGGACAACTGTGCAAATGGTGTAACGAGGCCATTTTGTTTGCATGCTGTTTCACAAAAGAAATTTGGGAAAAAATTTTTGATTCTGCTACAAAACTGAGATTTTTTGCTACTTGTACTTAAACCTGCCATTGTCAGTTGACAAATTCTGGGTATACTGGCCAGTCAGCAGAACATCAGGGCTGAACTTGGCGTATGTGGTTTCTTCTGTTCCTGTTTTGAATACTGCCTGGAGGTCAGATCTCTTCAGAACACAGCAGAAGTGGCCCAGCAGATGACCTGGGCTTGCATCAGAGACTAATGAAGTGGTTACTGGGAGCTGCAAGGAAGCTCTCAAACTGAAATCTGCCAAAGGCACAGATACAGACACCGCGTAGTGGCAGCTGGAGTGTAAATTTCAGGTAGTGGAAAAGATCAGGAGACTTATTAGTTCTTTGTTGCTAGATCTATATGACTAATATTAAACAGTGTAGCCACAGAATAGTTTCATGCTGTTTATATATATGCACCTGCCTTGCTTCCCACCCCCCAGAACCACAGGGTGCCTCCGTCTCTGTTGTGTTCAAAAGCCAAGTTTGAAAAGGTTAATGTGATGTCAGTTGCTACAAAAAATAACAAAAGTTAAGAGTCTTGTATTTTGATATTCTTTATGTGTGGTCTGGGCTTTCTTTTCAGATACTATAGTCTGCATAGGTGCTGCCCTGGGCTCATCCTGCTACTGCTGCACTGTTCAGAAATGTTAATGACACTTTATTCACAGGCTACAGCAATGGTGCCCTGTTGTACAGCCTGAAGCATAAAGATTTTAAAATATATTGATTAAATGTGTTTGAGTTTTAGAAAATACTCCTCCTCTTTGCCATTCACCCTCAGTTTCTCACTGCTGCTTTGCTTTTAAAACAGGTTGATTTCTTCCTCTTTCCTCATTACTGGAATACTGGAAAAGGATTATCTTGCTCTCAGCACAAGTGGCAGGGAAGCCTTCAGTGTGCACAAAGAATAACTGAAAGTCTTATAAAGCAAGGATTCCAAGTTAATATTAAATCAACCTTGATAGAAGTATACACAGTCATGTGGGCATATTGCCTTTATTTTCTGCTGTCCTTCTCAAGCAGGATTGCAGGCTGTTGCTTCCAGTATCAGTCTGTACTGAAAGTTCGATTTTTAGACAAATACCTAAATCAACACAGAAGGTTTTAAGAAGCAGACCTTGCTCACACTAATAATGTAGGGCAGACATGCACTGTCCAATGAAGCTAAAACCCAGTCCAGTGCACACATTCCCTCTATGCCATTTTAGAGCATCAGGATTCTCAGACTAATGAAATAACAGTTGATAGTTGAGCAAGAAGGAACAATTTCTGAGCATTGACTACCAATAGAGCATAACTAATGTGATTTTACCTTGGAAGCCCATCCAAGTACCAGTCGGATGGCTTTCACTGAAACTGTGTCTAATTTGAAATCTGTGGTCTTAACTCCTTCATCACTATTGCAATTTCTTATTGCCAGATTTAAAGGGAGTATTGTAGTAAGCCTCCACAGTGCTAGAATATTTCTTTTGGTTTTGGAAATACTGCACATAACCAGTGATGTGAAGACACCAAATTAATCATGCCATGGTCTCAGATTCTGAAGTATTCAGGTTTCAGACTAAGCTGAACTCCATAGTAAATACAAACCCAGCTTCCTATTAGGAACAGAGTATAGTAGGTACATAGAAGACAGCCAAGACTTTTCTTGAATATGAACAGTTAAAGGATGAGAGGCAAAGATGGGCACAAGTTGCACCAAGATATTAGGAAGAAATGTTCAGCCTTGAAAGTAGTGATGCATTGCAGCAGGGTCTTGGAAAGGTTGTGAAATATCCATCAAACCATATCTGTACAAGGTCCTGAGTAACCTTGTCTATCTATTTTGGCCCCACTTCAGGGCCAGCAGTTAAACAAGATGCCCTTCAGAGGTTTCCTCCAAGCTTTTGTGGGTCTAAGATATACAGTAGTAGTTAAGATTTATGTCTAGAGTTCAAAATAAGTCTGAGGGGACAAACTGAAATTTAGTTACTATTCCGGACAAACTGAAATTTAGTTACTATTCCTAAGGCTTTTTCGGTGTAAACTTAAAATACAAATAATTCAGAATATATTGCTATCAAATAGAAATGCATCAGATCCATAATTAACATAAATGAAGCAAGAATCAGTCTTTCAGCTGTTAAATAGTACCATTTTTTTTTCTCTTTTTTTGTTCTTCTAGCTTACCTTCAGTCCAATCAGGTCATGGGCTGGGGAGAAAAAGCGATTGAACTACGCT
The DNA here is from genome assembly GCA_013396995.1 of Dicaeum eximium. NCBI lineage: Eukaryota > Metazoa > Chordata > Aves > Passeriformes > Dicaeidae > Dicaeum > Dicaeum eximium. Next base: position 938,479 of record VWZP01003531.1, on the reverse strand, counting down.
CTGTGGAAACAGGAAATCTGGAAGGAGTATTTATGCACAAGAAAGCACAGAAGCTAAAATTTCTATGTGAAAGAAATGACAAGGTACAGAGATGACTACAGTGTGGTGACTTAGCAAAAATGAGTAATAGCTGACTATGACAGACCAGTTCATTTTGGTAACTTTGTTATTGCTTATTTCCTACCTTGGTATACCTTCCTTGTTCAAAGGCAGTGTAGTCACTGATCCCACAAAGCACCCATTATGGATATTCATTAGGGATGTTCCACACATTTCCACCACCAGCTCTTAGAACTCTCAATTCCACCCAGCCTTCAGTGCTGTCAGTGATAACAGATCAAGGCTTTGTGAACTGCACAGCCCCACAGGTGCAGTGGGGAGGGTTAGTGAGCCAGCCCCAAAAATTCCCAGCTACAGGACTGCATCTCCTGGGCTCCTGAAATTACAGGCAGTTCACAGCAGTCATCATGGGGGGAAAAAAAAAAACAACACTCTTAATTGCAGATACCAGGGTAGGATAATCAGGTATGGTTTGTTGCATATAGTAATTTGGTAAATGTTCTCTGAAATCTGTTTAGTCCCACTGTCATATTTAGAAAACTGAAGCCGTAAAACCTTAGATTAATTATTTTTAAATGTTCTCCTATGTCTTTTTAAATAGGGAAAGAAATAAATTTTAAAAATGCAGTTGTACCACAAGTAGAGTTTCACTTTTAAAAGTTTCTCATGGGATTAAAATTCAATTGTGATATATGTATATCCTTATATTTGGGACTGTGGCATTCTATCACCTTTCTTATATGAGTAAAAATATTTTCATAAATATAAACTGACAGTAGCATCTTTTTTTGTCTTTTCAAGGTGTTCTTTGCATCTGTACAGTCAGGAGGCAGCAGTCAAATATACTTTATGACTCTTGGTCAAAATGTACTATTCAACTGGTAAAGCACATCAGAATGAAGAAAATTAAGAATTCCCTGTAGGTAGCAGTGTAAAATTCTCCAAGGTAATACACACAAATTTACACTTCTTACCTACAAAAATGTTGTCATTATTGACTTATTAAAATTCATATTCTTTCAGTCTGGAAAGAATTCCATTTTCCTGTCGAAGTATTGCAAACATGTTTCATTTGTCTTTCAAAGTATGTTGCAAACAAAGATTGTATTAGGAGACTTTAGGGAAGAATGTAGCCAAGATAAGAAGCTCCTGTATTCTGAAAAATGGACAGTTTCACTTTCAGAGGTGATGTAATGTTGGTTTCTTGAACTGCAGTCACTTTTAATGGACAGCGACAGCTGTACGTAGATACAAAACCACAGTAGGAATCTATTTTGAATTGGATTTGGGCTCCTTTTGCAGTTTAGGCAAACTGTTACTGTGTCACCAAGGTGAACTTGAATAACTTGTCCAAGTCTTACAACAGTGGAAGAGTAACACTTGGTGGTGGGTCCCAGCACAGACCAAGGCCTGAGGGATCCTCCCTCCTTGGACCTGGAGGGATATCCCCTGTGCTGGGTGGACAGGTGTGTTTCAGTACAGAGTTGTAAAAATAGTAATTCTGAACATGTGCCCCATCTGGGAGATTTTTACAAATGCAGGGAGGGACAGACTTTGTTTCTCTCAGGGCTGGATGCCTGAGCCCATAGACACAGTTACTGTAGGGTGTATTTGTAAAAACAGTTTAAATAATCTGTCAAAATCATAGATGCATAAAGCATTATGAAACAGAACCTGTAACTTTTATTCACACCTGGGACCCACACTCATATTAATTCATTTAAAGGCACTACCCATGTATATAAAGAAGGGCACAAGAGCAGGCACTTTCTTTTCTTCCTTCTTGCTCTTTCACATCAAGTCTTTATGTATTTGTATGTAAATATAATCTTTCCACAATGGATGTTAAGATTAACAAATGTATTCTTAATATAGTTATGAAAATATCCAAAGAGTTAATCTATTATAAATAGAAAATATAAATAATTCCAGGTGCTTTCTATGCCAATTACATCTAAATAAAGCTGCATCTTCTAGTGTTTTGGTGCCAGTGTTTCTGCATAAACTGTTCTCAGGGGCTTATAAGTTGGCCATAAAACTATAGAGATATTTTATATATATAAATATATATATATACACACACACTATATATAATCATATTCTATGATTCAATTGTAGGGTTTAATGTAATCCTCATGTAGCTGATATTTGGATGTGCTTTGAAAATGTACAGCATCAAATGTAATACAAAAGAGCTCATTCCAGACTTGATATAGCAGGGATAATGCTGTGGGCAAAAGTGAAATCACTAGTTCCAGTGCTTGAAAATAGGTCTTTTTTACTTGAAATATTTGATACTGAAAGGTGGAGGGAAAGTGTGTTGGAATATCTGGTCGTCTACCTCAAGGATGATGATTCTGTGTTGACTGAGAGGCAGAAATAGATGTTGGAACTGGTAGCTGTGCTGTCCAGTCACTTTGGGTGCTGGCAGTGCTGCTGTGACTGACAGGTGCTCAGAACTGCTGTCCCTGTGTGTGTCAGCAGGGAAATCAAACTGGGGCTGATCACCCCTCCCCTTGCTCCCTGTGCTGGCACCTCACTGCTGCAGGCAGTGCCTGCACTGTTGCTGTTATGTTTTTGGCTATATGGAGGACTGCACTTTCCAAAGTTACTAACCTAGCACTTTTCACAGGCACTAGCTTATCTCAAAATGTATAGTGTTTTTTAATGGAGAATTTTCCTTTTCAATGTTTAACTAACAGAATAATAAGCCTAAAGCCATACTAAAAACATACAGTTAAATACTCAAAGTGGTTCTTAATGTATGTGAGTAATTAGCTTGTGTGCAGACTTGAAACCTGAATGGAAACTGCTTGGGCAGAGCTGTGTGACAACAGGAGCTCTGTCTGGTTATAGTAATGTTCCTGCCTGTTGCCAGGGCCAGGGCTGGGGCAAATAAATGAGCAAAGCCTGGTTTGGCTCCCTGTGCTGCTGAACACTTGGGCTTATTGCATTCAACTCACAAAACAAACAAAAACAGGGAAAAAAAAAAGAAAAAAAAAACCTCCAACCAAACAAGTCCAGACCTATAACAGAACCAGAGATCAAAGTTACAATTACTGGCAAAAAGTAAGTGGCAGACAATCAATTTATAAGCAACTTGCTTGCTTTTGACTTAAAAATCTAGAGACTGTGAAGGAAGAAGAGCTTTCATTTTGCACACAGCAGGTGTGCAAAACTTGGAAAGCTGCTCATGCTATAAGTAATCGGTGATCCAGGCTGACCTGTAATATTGTAAAAGTGTGCTTATCTCAGCAGCCTCTGCAATACAGAGGATGGATGTGATTTTTCCCTCCCCTGTTCTGGTGTCAACAGGTAGGAGGCAGATATTTTCCTGATGCTAGGGACTAGTTAAAAAGAATTTAGCAAAGAATAGTGAGAATTTATAACAACAACCCATATGAACAGTTTAAAGAAGCAAGTGTGATAAAGGTTGTTTAAGTTTACTGTAGAAAAGTGACAATAGTTTGACGTAGTAATAATGTGAAGAAGTTTAACTCCATGCTAAAAGGGAAAAACCCTAAACAACCCCAAGTTCAAGAGAGGGAATATGCACTATTATTACATTGGGATTGTAATTATTCATTCTGTTTCCCTCTATTAGCCCTTTCTTCTAGCTACAATTCAAGGCAGTGAGTTGGATTTTCATCTTCTATTCCACTATAAAAAAACATTAAAAACTTTCTATGTGTAATTACGGAAAGCATGAGGCACCTAGGGGTGAATGCTTTTGAAGGACTTAGAAGTGGTATTGCAAATAGCAATAGCAACTGGATGCAACAAGGAGAAATCTGTTGCATTGTCTATCAAGAGATAGACAGAATGGCTGAAGATGAGAAAGAGCCCAGAGATGTTGAGAAGAGTAACAGAAGAAAGGGGAAGTGACTGAAGAGGAGGGAAAAGCTGAAGAAAGAAACACAAGTAGCCAAAGGGGAGGGAGTGGATGTCTGGCACAGCATATTGCTGTAGGAGGAATACAAAAGGTTAAAAGATGTTAAGAAAAAGAAAGCAGCCAAAGAAATGGAAAGGTATCTGAAGTGACTGGGGGGCACTGAATGAGGAAGTGTTTTGAATAACTGTTCAGCTCAAAGCAAAAGTACAAAGGCCAGAAGAAAAAAATCCAGTAACCAAGTATATCCAGACATAATTTTAACTATGCAAAATGTATATCAGATTTGTAATTTCATTTTGTGAAGTGTGTCACTAGCTGTACCCTTTCACTAAATTTAAATTATTGTGTTTTTCTAGTGATGTCACTTTGACATGAAAAAATGCTACAGGGGCAGAATGTTAAAGATCCATGTCATTAACCCTTTGGTACATGCAGTCTCCTAATGGCAGGTGGTGCTCATAATGTTGCATTTGCCACACAAGATTGTGCTAATGCTGCAGCAATGTAGTACTGTGTGTATGTGCCTGCTTTCACTTTAGGCATGGTGAACTCTCTTTTGCAGCCTGAACCTTGGCACATGACTTTAAAACCTGGGAACCATGCAAGTTATGTACTGTACACTAGGTATTGTTCTCTAATGTTGAAACTGTACAATTGAAACAGTAATAAAAATACTCTGAGAATCAAAACTAGTATCACACTTGTAATGATTTTGTTGTATTGACATCTACTGTTGTAAAAATCACAGAAACCTTTGTTACTGTTTTCCAAATCCAGTCACTATCCTTTGGGAAACATCTATATCTGTCTGTAGGGACCAAACAAATATATATCCTTGTATGGATAAAGATGTCCAAGTGACAGTGTGAGAGTTCAGACTGGACAGAGTGCTCCTGAGGGTGGCAGCCAGTGCTGTGCTGTGTGTGCTGCTAATGAGCTTCACTGGGTTTCTGTGTGTCTACCCTTCTCTTTACACAAACACCCAGTGGGATGAGGGCAGTGGAACTACAGCAGAATAACAGCTTGCAGTCATTGATGCTACAAGAACTGGCTTTTGTGCACATTAGCCTGAGTGCCAGCTTAGCCCAAGTCACTTTTTCTCAGGTAAGCTCACACAGTCTTTATTGCCACTGGAATTGTTTCTCCAAAGACCATCATACAGGCTGGGTTATGAGTTCAGTTCCATGTTTAAACAGCTGTGTTTAAGTTAAATGAAGCATAAGCAAACCTGCAGTCTATAGAAAAGACTTCTGTAGATTTTAAAGCCCGTGCAATAAGTCAAAGTTGCACACGTCAATAGTGTAAGAAATTTTCCTACTGATAACCCACCACTTTCTTAAACTGCCTTTCAAAGTGCAGAGAGTTGATTAAAAGGCAAGAGGATGTCAGCTGGGTAATCGCCCAAAATGTTATTTTAGAATTACTTAGCCACTAGTGTTGTTTTCTAAGAAGATTTAACAAAAGCACCTAGGAAATAATGGTGAAATGCATCAGAAAAACTTTTCTATTTTTGCCCTCAGAACACTTTTTGGTGAACAACTTTTACAGTAAGCTTTATGATCTTGCACACCACCTAATTTTTTAATTTAGAGCATTACATTTTATTCTTTTGTGCCTTTCATTTCTCCAACATATTTTAAATGTAATATTTAACAGAATGTAATAACATCCTGCTATTCAGCATAGCTCATTCCTCACTGTCACTGCTGTAAAGGCTAACTATTGTTTTCTTAAGGTGTGTTGTATATAAAAACTGAGATATTTGACTGCTAATTGTCTCTGAGAATTTGAGACTATTGATTGACCAGAGGTGAACACAAGTATGGTTTAGCACACTTGGTTGTAGGCATATAAAAATCATACTGTCTTCAATGAGCTGCTTACACTCCCTGATGTAGCAGGCTCAGCATAACACAAAGCCTTTAGTTCTTGTGATGTGATACAGCCATCTGCTGATGGTTCCTCTCCAGTCATTACTGATTCTCTGTGTGTTTCTCAACTTCCAGTTTCTAGTACAATCATATCAGTCCCACTGTTCAGGTATGGTAGGGAAATCACATCTAGATGAACTCACAGACATAACCAGTCTTTAAAACTTGTTGTTGACACGCTGTCAGCAAGAGATTTACCCTTGTTCCAGTTTTGAAATTGGTATGTTAGCTGGACTTCTGCTGGTGAGAGAGAAGGCAGCAGGATCAAGTTCCTAAGAAAAGCAGCTATCTTGTATCTGAACCTACAATGCATACAGATTTTTCCAGTATAAACTCTGCTATCAGTCCACATCAGTCTATTACCACTCCACAAAAGCTTCAGCTTCAATGAATGAAACTACAGTGACCCACAATAAAAAAATCTGGCAACAAATGCACATTTAACAATAACCTGTATATAAATAAGTTTCTTCTGCAAATCACATCATAAGCACAGACAAAGTGGAGATAAGCTGGGAGCAGTCCCCAGATTTCCTCATTATACCCACAGGTTATTTAATAACTAAAAAAAGTGTACACTGTAGTTATCCAGGTAAGGCTTGTATGTGATGTGAAATCACATCCTGTGCAAGATCATTGAAAAGGTTTGTGGGTCATGTTCTTTTTTTTAAACTGTAAATGCCATTTTATCAGTTCACAGAATAAGTCATGTGTTTACTGGGGAAGAAAGATACCATGTGGAAGTTTTACCCAATACTTGGTTTCAACATAACACAAATGACTGATGTGTTTTAAATTTTGTCGCTAAGGAATGCACTGTGACATAAAATACATAATCTCATATCATTCCTAGAGAATTCTAAAGGCCAGAAAAAGCTTGTGCTTTATACACCTTTGTCTAGTTTTTTTGGTCTGTTTTAAATGGTTCAGGCAACAGGTTTTCCAATTTCCCCGTGGCAAATGTTCCACAGTAACAAAGGCAGTAGACTAAGAATACAACTGTGCTCAGGCTGGAAGAGCTGCTGTGGCCCAGCACCTGAGCCAGCTCTGCCTAAGCTGCAGCAGCACTTTTGAATTTCCAAAGACTCTCTGGACCAGTGACACTCTAAAGACTGGAAATTGCTGCTCTTTCTAGCCTTTTTTTTTTACTCCTCTCTCCTCACTCTGTCCTGCTGGAGCGGCTGGGGTGGGCAGGGATCTCTGGAGAACATCTAGTCCAACCCCCTGCTAAAGCAGGGTCACCCAGAGCAGGTTGCACAGGATCTCATCCAGACAGCTTTTGAGTATCTCCAGAGAAGGAGACTCCACAACCTCTCTGGGCAGTCTGTTCCAGTGCTTTTCTGCCCTCAAAGAAAATTTTCCTCCTATTCAGATGGATCTCCTCGTGTATCAGTTTGTGCCTGTTGCCCCTTGTCCTGTCACTGGGCACCACTTGTTCCCATTCTCTCAATACCTGTTTTTAAGATATTTCTGGGCATTGATAAAATCCTCTCTCAGTCTTGTCTTCTCTGGTTTCAACAGGCCCAACTCCCTCCACCTTTCCTCATAAGAGGTGTTTCCTCCAGTAGAAAAAAAAATGCAGGTGCTAATAAAATATCAAAGTTCTTGATATACAAAAATATACAAAGTTCTTGATCTCCATAAGCTTTCACAGGACTACTTATGAGATTAATGAAAGTATTCCAACAGCAGGAGATTTGGAACAATATGGTCTTTAAGGTCCCTTCCAACCCAAACTATTCTTTGATTTTATGGTATGATAAAGAAGTGCTTGCAGTGGGACAAGAATCAAAAATAATACAATTGTCACACACTTAGGAACCACTAGTAAGAATTGCTTCTGAAGATTGGAGCAAGGAACAAGACTCAGCAGACTGTTTCAATGGCAAAACGATTACGACTACGCCCACACTGCAACTATGGAAAAGGCAAATACAGTATCAGAAGCAGGCACAAGACTCCCCCGACCAGGAACACATTGATGGTAAGGAAGAAGCACCGACGAGTGCCGTGGAACCGGGAGCAGGTGCAGCCGAGCCCTCTGAAGGAGGCAGGGCCCAAGGCGCTGCTCGCTGCTCAAGGCCTGTGTCGCACCGACGGGGCTGTGGGGGTCACCTGCGCTCCCGGGCACCCGAGACCGCCCGCCGCCGACACCCGGCCGCTCATCGCCGGCGACCCCGCGGCCGCCTCTCCCACCGCCACCCCGGGCCTCAGCTTCGTGCCTGCTCCCACCGCAGCTGCTCCGGGCCGCCGCTTTCCTGTCCCGGTGCCCGTGTCCCGGTGTGCCCGTGTCCCGCTGTTCCGGTGTCCCCGCCCCCGCCCCGGCCGTTGGCAGTTTGAACGGCGCGCGCGCACCCGCTCCGCCCCGCGCGCGCGCCATGGGGGCGGCGCTCCTGCTCAGCCATGACAGTGGGAGCCCGCGTCCGCCGACGGCCCTGGCAGCGCCCCGGGCCGCGGCCGTCGCCCGGGAGGGGCGGCCAGGACGCTGTCATGCAGGACCCTACTCCGGAACGCGCCGAGGAGAGCCGGCCGGCGGCCTCGGCGGAGGGCGACGGGGCCTCCTGTCTGCAGAGGCTGTTTGAGGAGGTGCAGAGCTCCTCGCAGTTGAGCGCGGCGCCCGCGGAGCCGCCGGCCGTGACGGTGGTGGCGGTGGAGCGGTACCTGGCGCGGGCGCCGCCCGCCGCCCTCCCGCACTACTGGTACGACGTGACGCTGGCGGACGGCGCGTGCCGGCACCGCTGCCACCTCGCGCCGCGCTTCAACGGGCTCGTACAGCGCGCGAGCCTGCGGGCGGGCTCGCGCCTCCGCCTCACGCGCTGCTCGTACCACTTCGACGAGAAGCGCCTGAACCGCGGCTTCTTCTGCCTGGAGGGGGAGCAGCGGGCGGGCGGCACCGGCACCGCCACCGCCGCGGGCACCCCGCCCGACGGGCACCGCCCGCTCCAGCCCCTCTGCGGCGACAATAGGCACTACCTGCCGCTCTGGAACAACGAGGATCCCTATGGAGACGTGTGGGTGCCGGACAGGCCCCCGGTGCAGGTGGATGTGGACGGTAAGCCCGGCGGAGGCGGCTGCAGGGGTGCGGGAGGGACGCCCTGATGCGCCCCGGGGCACCCAGAGGGAGTGGGGGCGGTGCTGTTTGCCGCTTTTCGGGCGGCGGGCGGGGAAGGGTCCGGGAGGACAGGTGCTGTGAGGGGCGGCTGAGGGGGCTCTGCCTGGAGAAGAGGAGGCTCAGGGGGGCCTTTTCGCTCTCTACAGTCACCTGACAGGAGGGTGTAGCCATTTGGGGGTCGGGCTCTTTTCCCAGGCAACCAGCGGCAGTGTAAGGGCACATAGTCGTAAGCGAAGGTTTAGCTTGCACACTAGGAAGAATCCCTTCACAGAAAGGGTGATTAGACATTTGAATGGGCTGCCCAGAGAGGTGATGGAGTTATCGTCCCTGGAGGTGTTGAAGGCAAGACTGGATGTGGCACTCGGTGCCATGGTCTGGCTCACAGGGTGGTGTTTGGCCATAGGTTGGACTCGATGATTTTAGGAGTTTTCCATCCTGACTGATTCTGTGATTGCTTGTACAGCTGGGCTGAGCTCCCTGGTATCCTCCAGCTGTGCTTGGCCCCACTGGGAATGTGTCACAGTTCACCTGCTCTTTTGGGAAAAACCTCTTCCCTGGGAGGATGATGAGGGACTGGCACAGGCTGCCCAGAGTTGTCAACTTGTGGATGCTCCATCCCTGGAAGTGTTTAAGAGCTTGGATGGGGCTCTGAGCAACCTGCTCTGGTGCAGCGTGTCCGTCCCATGGCAGAGTGTTGGAACGGGGTGACCCCTTTGAACCCAACCCCTTCTGTGATTCTCTGTTGCTTTGAGAGTTTTTTAAACTCTACAAACATTGACTGAAAATATGTAGCTGTGGTGCTTGTGCCCAGTCTTCTGAGGTGTCAAAAACACTGAGTGCAGTAGTAGTCTCGTGTCTGGTCTGTGGGGCAGGATGCTCACACTTAGAAGCTGCCACCCAAAATGTGGTCAGTGTTGAGGGGCTCAGGCCATTCCATGAAGCCTGGTGAAGAGAGAGGAATAACAGGACTACTGCACGAGTGTGATGCCCTTGTAGGCTGACACCTGTGGTTTTTGTAATAGCACTTCTGCTCATCTGACAACACTTATGTGTCATTTCAAATCAAGTTTGATATAATCACTCTCAAGTTAAAAAAAAAAAAAGCAAAACTATGCTATGTGCAGGTAGATAATAACAGAATTTATTGGTGAATTATATCAGCAGATGAGCCTTTTTAAATGTTAGAAACATTCATAAAATACATGTAACATCCTGGCAATTTACTCCTGAAAACTTAAATGTTCAATCATGAATGCTCTTTTTCGGTCTCTTCCCCTCCCCTTAACCTTAGTCTCCAAACTGACTAATCTTGGTCATCTGGAAATGACGTGGAGAAGCAGCGTGCATTTCCATCCACTTCTTGTGAGAATCCTGCACAAATCTAGACTAAAGTACTATGGAAAACCAGAGAAAAAAATGGATATGCCTTATCAGGTAAAGAGGGATAAATGCATAGGTTAACACTCTTAATTATTGTAGGATATTTGAAAATAATTTTTCCCATATAGCACACACATGAAGTTATTTTATAGCTATGTTATATGGAAAATGCTGCCCTTACAAAAATGCTGAGCACTCTAGAGCTGCATTTTGTGATCATATGCGTGCAAACTTTAGTGGATGTGTTTCAGTTACTATAGTTCCTTTGAGTTTTTTGTGAAGAAAAAGATACTTCGAGATGCTGCTAGTAGTCTAACAGCCTAAACATTTCTGGTCTCTATGCTTTGAAAGTTGGACTTAGTATGTCCTGTCAAAAAAAGGCAGTATATTTAAATGATCTCTAGACCTTGATTCATTAATCTGGTGACTTTTAGATAGATTATTTTACTGTAAAATTCTTAATGATTTTTCTGATCTATTTAACCTGTGATATTTTTGTGTTGAACTTCTTGGAAAAGGAGACTGGTGGTGTGGTGGGTTAGTTTAAAAACCTTTTTTTACTACTCACTGATCTGCTCAGTTTCAGATTCAGCATTTACCCAGTGTAAAATTTGGAGATTTTTTCCACTCTAGTATTCAGTACAAGTACTGGGACATCCTCTATATCCATTTGTAACAAAGAAATCGTTTATAAGTCAAGTATCTGGTGCATTATCCAAAATAAATACTTACCTGAATGATAATAAGTAAGATGACTGTACATTGTTTTTTTTTCCTTCAGGCTTACTTTGAAGTTGCTGATGGCTCAGGCATGATGTCAATGGTTCTGTGGAATTCACTGTGTCCTGAGTGGTATCACAGCATGAAGGTTGGCACAGTGCTCCTCCTTGCCAAGTATGCCATCAAAACCAGTTACCCGTTTAAAACACACCCCACCCCCGGGGATTCACAGATGAAGAGATTTGCTACAATTGGTTAAGTATTGCAAAAACCTATTTTGAATCACTGAAATACAGCTGTGCAAAGTCATTCTTCATAGAAATAAAATAGGAAGTGATCAATTGCTGACACTGATTGATAAGGTATAAATCCTTAATTAGTCCCTCTGAAAGCTGTCTGAGCATCCAGGTTCTTGCTGTTTATATTGAATCCTACAGTCTACAGAGTTTACTGCCACAAGTAGTTAAAACCTTTATTTAAAAAATAAAGAAATAAAAAAAGAATCCCTGATATCAGGAACAGAGATTATATAGATAGGCCTCTGGTAATTAATTTTAATCTGATTCTGCTTCCTGTTTAATAACACACATATCACTTGTACACTGCTCACAGCTTTTTCCAGGTCGTTGAAGAACATTATCACCTCATCTGACTTTAGATTTTAGTGTATACTGTCAAGGCCCAGAGCATCTGCACAGCTCCACAGAATAAAAAGTTGCATTCGTGACTTCTGTGTGCTGAAAGAGCATCACTGTGGGAGTGTGTGTATGAAGAATATTCCTTGGCTTTGAAAAAGCATTTTCTTACTTGCCAGTTATTTAGTGTGGCAGATACTCAGAGGAGCTATATCACAAAAATACAAGTCCTGCAATATAACAGTAATGGCCTTTTCAAACTGGATTTGATCAACTTTGGGGTTGTTTTCTCTCTGCCTTCATTCTATATGAACTATTTCCCATTTTGTACTTTTATTTTTACTCAGAACAAAATGACAGGCAACATTCAGAACATTCAGATAACTTCTTGAAACTAAATGCAAGTTGGTGAAGGGTGATGTATATATGACTTATTGACAATGTCAGTTTCCCAATGGAGTTGCTACAGTACACAAAAATAAGCAATGTTTTCACTGCCAGAAGCAGTATCTTCCCTGACTGATAAATATTTGCATTAAAACCAGATCTCAATGTCTGAAATATTTGTGATGACTTGGCAGGAGATAGAAATGTTTAGCCAGGAATGGAAGTTTGTGACGGAAGGTGATGATAATTACAAACCAACCCTGAAAAAAATTATAATTGCCACAAAACCTTTCTGTGCAAAGAAGGCAGAGTAAAATATACCATCTGGGGTGACTTTCTCTATGGGCAAATATCTCTGCATTTTTCATGGCCTTATTTACTCTGCACTTCTGATTTCTTACAAGCATTATTGGGGTAGAAGTGCTAACAAAGAGATCAAAATGGCCAACTCAGCCACTGCGCTGTAAAGGGCTGTGTAATGGAAGAAGTAGAAGTCACTCTGCTGGAAATTGCCATGGTGCACAGATAAACTGCAGAAACTGTAGATCTTTGGTTCATATGAAAGCATGTACACCATCTCAGTTCTTTGCACAAAGCTGAGAATTTTGTCTTAATATGAATTCACATAATGCCATGATGATCTCAATGATCTTAAAGGTCTCTTCCAACCTTGCGATTCTGTGATTCTGTGATCAGAATCTTTGGTATACCAGCAAGATTTGTCCTGGTATGAGACCATAGAGTACTGCCTTGTATATTCTAGAAGCTGAAGCCACTCTTCCCGTATTTTTTTATCTGCTTAAAGAGCACCTTGCTTGCCTCAGTGCTCCACCATGTTTCTAATTTAGCATCTAAACAGTGTGATAAATAAATGAAAATTTTCAGGTGCTATAGAATAAGCATGGGAAGACCTTTTGTTTCCCTCTATGGCCATGCTGTGTTTGTATCCTATTAATAATTACCTAAACTGGCATCAAATATGGAAATTCTCAGGTGCTAATTCTGTTTTACTTCATTGTCTGCTCATCAGTTTCAGACCTTACTGACATTTGACAACAAAGCTAGTGTAAAAAGTACTTTGTGTCTAGTCAGTGTAGTTGGATTACTTTCTGTTAAAATACTGGCTGGATTGGACTAGTTGGCTCATGTAGGCAGTTGGAAAGTTTTTAAATTACCCAGATAATAAAATTGCTTTGTTGTATCTGGATTCCTTACTTTATTTTGATGAAAACCTGAACTCAGAGAAATTAATAAATAATTTCACAAAGTTGGAATATTTAAGAAACTTTACCCTGGTTTCTTTATGGGTTGTTATTACTTTTGTTATATTATTATGATGATGATGATGGTGATGATAATTTGTATTCATGCCATAAATGTTACTAACTTTTCTTTCTTTGTCAGAAATTTGTCTTAATGTTCGAGATCCTCCAACTGAAATAAGTATTATTCCAGAAGAAATGGTTAAGCCAGAGTGGGGATTACCTGAAGTTAAATATAGGTTTATCACAAGGTAAAATAGAATTTTGGTGGTTATCAAGCTGGAATTTAAATTACACTACTACAGTGAATGTTAATTGGAAATGCTTTTTGCAAAGTTTCTGAGAAAGCTTACCCAGCTTTCTTTTATTTTTCTTTTAGGTCAGAACTGGATGACTTACCACACAATCATTCCTGTGACGTTATTGGTCTTGTGACATTTGTAGGAAGGGCCGAGCGAGCCAGAAAAAGAGGTTTTTCTATAAATGTACTTTCAAAACTTTACAAATAGTTTCTAAATTTCTAAGTAAATGCTTATACATTTTTCTTAATATTTGTTTGTATAGAACACAGTGAAGACTTCTGGCTCTATCGTTGGGCACATGCTATTGATGGGACCTCAGACCAACCATTCATACTGGAATTGTTTGCAACTTCTCAGCCAGATGTGTTTGAGCATATTCATCCAAGTAATCATCTCTGTATAATACTTACTAATAATTATTTATAACGTTTTTCTAGTTCATTGCGAATTTCTAATTCTGACATTTGTTGCCACTGAATAAAAAAAATGCTACAATTTATCTCCTCAAGCAGAAGATAGTGGATCAGAAATTAAAATTTAAGAATGAAAAATAGTTTAAATATTTGAAACCCTTACAAATTGCAGTCTGTCAGTTAGTGTAAACAATTAGATGGACAGGTGGACCTGGGGCTCCTCTGGTTGCCTTCATTTCAGATGTTTCTGTTAAGAAGCACCTGGGGAGCATCTCTTGCATCAGAGGCAATTAAAAGCAGCTGTTCAAATCTCTTGCTCCTCTTGACCTGTAAATATGTGTTTTTTATAGACAGGAATAATTTAAGAGGATCGAATGCAGAGAGGTGAAAGTAGAAAAGCTTCATTTCTTTGAATCAGTGTTTTTTGCTCAAACAGCAGTCATCACCCAGCTGTGCTAGTTATCACACATGAGCTAAGAGTAATACATTTTAAACTAGGGAATCCTTAATGAAGGATTTTTAAAGAGCTTTAAATATTTTTTCTTGCCTTCTTTCTCTTCTCCTCCAAGCACTCATCTCTTTTTTAACACTGGTTGGTGTTGATACACATTTTTTATATAATTTGATGCAGCACCAGCTGCACGGTTCTGCTTAGATTATGGCTGCATTCGTTTTGAGTGTTCTGGGGAAGTGGGAAAGAATGACATTCCAGTGTTTAACTAGATACTAACAAAAGGGTGAGTTTGAGCTCTGTTTAGAAGTTTTGCAGTGGCATGCCATAGTTTTTCATTATTTTGTACTTTTTATCCTTAAGAAACAAAGCCATCTAATTCAATATTTGTACTATTTGTTTCAATGATATCCTACCCAATGAAGTGTCTTATGTTTTAGTTGTTATATCTACATTTAATGCTGAAATTAAATTGAAGATTTAATTGCATGTCCATATATATAATTTATAATGGAGGCTCAAAACATGCATGAAACATTTGTAGGGTCAAGAACTAAATTGCCTTGTTTAGAGGACTTAATAAAATTAATCCAGTGTGTGTAAGTCTTGCCATTCTAAAATCAATGAACTGTCAGGAAAAAAAATGAAGGTTTTTTTTTTCTCCAGTGACATACTTGGTGTGTACACAGATGAGAGTGATGCAGGGCCTCACTGAGAATCCTTCCAGGATGGTTTACCTTACAACTTCAAATGAAAGTCAAATATTCATTACAGGTAACTTAAACTAGTTCTAGTTTTATGTGGTTCTCATGTTATTTCTTTGGAAAGGGTATTTTTATTTTACAACAAAATAATCAGTACAGACTATGAGGTAATAATGAAACATCGTTGCAGAAAAGAAAAAGGCAAATGGCATTATTGTGAGGCATTTAAGTGGGTTTATCTTATGAAAGAATTTCTAGGTTAAGACATATGTTTAGTGATTCTTTCAGGATTCTTTAGGTAAGTTACCACTTACCTAAAAGATTAAAAAACACTTGCAACTTTCCTATTCTAGGAGCTTTTTTGCTAGTTGTTTTGTTTTTTTCTGTAATTTAATGTTTGTCTGACTTTCGGTGTCAAATGCAAGTGTAGTCAAGGAATTAAACGTACTAATTTTGTAAAATGCCCTTGACAAGACAACTTCTGTACTCACTAGTCAAGATTTTCTTAATTTCTTTTTTCTAGGTAGTGTTCAGGGGAGTTTCAAAATGAGAACAACTTTCAGTAGCCTGCTTTGGTTTTGACACCTAATTATTTTTTTTAAAGGGTGGCACAAGGGGCAGCCATACACCAAGGATGCCAAAGTGAAAAGCTTCATTCAGTGGATGAAATCTCAAAGTGAAGCTGACCAAATAAAGAAAACTGTGATTGGTGGCTATTACCCTTTTCCACGACCTCCTGATAGCTTCTTGAAATACTGTAAAAGCAGTGAAGGTATCATATATATCAAGTATCTGTAAGATTTGTGGCCTTTTTCAGTCAGTCTTACTCCAAGGAAAACTCTCTTTCATGACTAAATGTTTCCCAGGCTAAATCCTCACCTCACAGAAAATACTGCACAGTTAGCTACAGGAGCACTGTAGAAGCTGACGTGAGCTACACATATACCCAGAAGTTTTACTCTGAATATTCTGCTAAATCAAAGTTAAAAATAGTTATTCTGAAGGGTACATTGAACTGGAAATTTCACCTGAAACAGAAATTGTGGTGTCTGATAATGCATACTAACGGATGCTTATGAGCTAAAAAGATTTATTGTTTTAATTCTTTTCCATGTGATGTGGATAACAAAAAGGTTTCAAAATCTTTAAAAGCATAAGTTTAATTCAATTTAATATTTGGTCAAAAAAATCTTCTTTTTAGTCTTGTGTTCAGAGATTTTGGTATTATATTTCTCTAAAACTTGATTCTGGAATTTTTTTTGCAGTTGAATCAGTTTTGAAACCCATAAGTGAAATAGGGAAAGAGATTGAAGATCTGCACTACAGAGAACACAAGAGAGTTGCTGTTCAGGGAATAATTAGTGCCATAAGATACATCAGCTGTACCAATGCAGCTGAAGAAGCCCCAGGAGGGGAACTTATCCAGGTATGGTGTGAGAGTTAATGCCAGAGCAGCTGTGATTGTCATTCGAATGGAGAATTTTGCATTTGAGTTCAGAACCTAATTACATTGTCTCTTAATCTGATTTTTGAGAGCAAAATGTTAAAAAGCAATGATCAGTGCTTCTCTGAAAGTGTTTTGGCAGTCCTCTGTAAAACTTGTAACTGTTTAAAAGTTACTAGTTTGATAACCTGATGTAAATTAGAGTGTGGGAGAGGCAACTGCAGCAACATGCTCACTTGTCACTTTATAGACAGAATTTACCTTATTAATATGATTAGAAGATAATTTCTGCTAGATGTAAGCTGACTGTCAGAAATTTGCAGGTTTTTGAGTTGGAAGAAATAGCTTTAAGTGCATTGAAAGTCAAAAACAATTAACTATTGTTGCAGAAAGATACTTCTCAGTCTTTTGGAAGTTCTCCTGTGTCCAAAGAAGACTGTGTTGACAAGGGAAAAAATGAAGAAGTTAAGTCTTTTCTGGGGTCACCCTGCACTCCTGAGGAACATCAGCACCAAGCTCTGCTGTCAAAGGGGAGTTCAGTCAAGAGAAAGACACACAGATTCAGAAGAGATGCAGAACAGTAAGCTCTCTTCATAAATATGTGGTGGATCTTCTAAAAAGTGTTTTCAGAAATTAGGCCAGAGCCTAGGCTGTAGAAAATAATAAGAAAGCTTTAAAAGCATATATAGTTTAATCTTTAAAATATAATTATGTACTTTTCCTAGCATCAGGTGATGACAATTACACTGTTCATGCTAATGAAGGATTAATTAAAGTAGGTTTGCAGTGCTCTCTTCTTAATATTTATACTACTTTGTTATTAAGCTCACAGATTTGAAATAAAAGTAGTTAAAACTTGAACCAAATGTAGTTTAGTGACATAGCTGTGGAAAAACAACAGTTACAGAGGTGTGAGAAAATCAGATATCTTGACTGAAAATGCAGAATCAGGTATACCTGTTCCTTCATTTCAAACACACCTTATTTTTGATTTCTGGGCAATGGGGTGTACTGTATGTAGCCATGATGTGCTGTTAGAAAGTAGACGGTGGTCATAGGTGCTAACCTAAGGGCTCAAAATAATTTGTAATTTGTCTGATACAACTGTTATAGATTCAGGAGTAAAGTTACTGCTTGTATAGGATTGCCCTTTGTTACAACATGTGTAAAATCTCGTACACCCATACTCACTATTGAGAGCCTGGTGTACGCATTGACAGATGGAAAGTTTCAAAAGTCAGGCCAGTCACATCTGGATTTTTTTGCAGTGGATTTCTCATACTATAAAAGGTGTATTTTTCTTCTTTTCACATTCATAAATTATAATGTATGAAGAGAGTGGATATTTAGAATATTTTGAGGGGAAATGAAATAAAATATAATTAGCATTGAATGAAAATTTAGTATTACGAAATCCTGGCTAAATAGAAGTTCTGTCTTGGCAGTGTTATAGCAAATTTAGTGGATTCTGTTCCATATGAAAACTTCCAGCATTTGAGTGCCTTAGTTTAGTTCTGCCTGAAAGAAAAACATCAAAGTCCCTTGCTTTGTGAATTTCCATTTAAATAGATACTGAAAAGTAATGGTGAATTTCCTACTTTAAGGGAAGGTACATCTGTTAGTCCTGTATCATCTTATCCCTATTTTACGCGGACTGTAAGAAGAAAACTTGGGTAAGTCATGTGAATTCATTGTGTTGAATAGTTGTAATAATCAAACATAGATACTCTGAGTAAAAATGATACAGATCAGGATTCTAATGAAGTAAAATGAAAGAACAGATCAGGGTGGAGTTTAATGTTTTCTGTTCACTCATCTGTACCAACTCTAAATGTATCTGAAACATAATTTTGAACGTGTTATTAACCATCTTATATTGCTACTACTAAGGAAATATATATTAACAGAGGTTCATCCTGGTAATTAATGGATTTTCTAATGGTGGCTGAGCTGTACATTTTTCTTGATGCTACAGAGGTGTAAGTGTAGTTGTCCCTGGGAAGCCACTCACCTGGCTCCTTTCACTGCCCAGCGCTCAGTTGTTCCATAACTCAGTTTGGGTCCAGAGAAGGTGGGGTGTTTTTTTGAAGTCCAGATAAGAATTTCAAATCCAGAGCCCTGTCAAGTCTGGAACCTACTGAAATAACTACAAAAGTGAAATTATTAAGAAAACCGAATGAGTGTTTTTATTTGTTAATCAGGGACTATAAGCTGCTTTCCTTTGTGCGTGGGCCATAAATTCTTGTCACTTTTTCCAGACAGAACATGAACAATTTGTTTGAACTCCTTGGTGTCAGTAATTTAGGATGTTTATGTATTTTGGCAGTGATCTGGATTCGTGTCATGGCTACGTATATGGCTCAGTTGCCTTTTTGGTTTACTTTTAGCATCTCTTCCTTTTCCCCCCTAAATCCAACAGTCATGGTGCTAGGAATAGGGCAACAGTGGTAATGAGGGAGCTGATCAAAGTTGTTGACCATTCTGCCAGTGTTGCTCCCCTACAAGCATGCCTATTTTCTTGAGCACATATATTGGAAGCTAATTTGCAACAGCTTTTTCTGTGGGATAAATGAGGCTCTTTTGAACCTTGTGTGTGGTGTTTCCTGGTCCTTTTGGTAGAAACTTCATTTTTTAGGAGAAATGGTGACCTGACTTTGCAGCTGATTCATTAAAAGCATCACCTGGCTTTAAGGTCACAGTTCTGCAGATGGTGCAGGAGTTTGTAGGGAATTGTGGTACAAATCCATAGGAAAATCAGGAGATTTTCCTTGACTGTAAGGAATCCTGTTTTCTTTTGTTTACTGAGAAATGTTCCACTTTTTCCAGGGTGGGGGGGAGGGTGGGAAGAATGTCTTCTGCCCATTTCTTATAGGTGAAGCCAGAAGTTAAGGCATGTTTACTTTGTTCTCTGCTTTTCTCAATCTGCTACTCTCCTCGCTACCTGTGTGTCCACTCTATGCCATTAGTGCTAGAACCCCAGCTAAAGGAGGAGAAAGTCTGTGTTGGATTATGGAAAGCTGTTTCACTCTGTATAATTAAAAGGTAACTCATGTATTTCTGTAACTAACTATAGAATTGTGCTGAATTCTCCAAGTTGCCAAAGAAAAATAGAAAGTTAGCTGACATACTTTAAAATTGCATTGTTTTCTGTTCCTTAGATGTAGCAGAATGTCAGCTCTCACTGTAATACTTCAATATGTTGATGAGATAACCACAGTGGTTTTAACTAACTTCACATATTTCACAGAATATTCTGAGTTGGAAGGGGCCCACAAGGATAATTGAGTCCAATAGTAGAGATATGTTTTAAAGTACATATTCTAACTTAACTATTCTGCATCAAGTTTCTTGTGTGTTATTTTCAGCACATGGTTGCATTTTGGGGGTTTTTAAGCAGTAAGAGCTTATTTTGAGGCTTTTTATTGACAGCTACAGTTCTTGCGTTTCTGAGGTAACTTACCTGATTTTTAAGGGTTTCAGAAAGAACAAAGAAACTGGGTAATTTAGTATTAGTGTTGATATTTATCTCCTTGCTAGTAAAGATCTTCCACATAATGGTACTTCTAAGCATTTAATGTACACCAAAGTAATTTAATTTATAGAGAATTAAGTGATTGTGAACGATGAAGGACCAGGAATTTCAGAAAGTATTATTTTTATGTGGAAGTGAAAAAAGCACAGTAGTTTTCTTGGAATTTTAATCTTTTTAGATTTAGTATGTTACCATGGAATTGCTGCACTACATGCTCCCACTCCATACTGCATGAAATGAACTTGTTTGCATGCTTCTGTCCTTGCAGTTTCACTTCTGTATTTTTTTGTCACTTAGACCCTTTTGTCCTTTTTCCTTCCCATGGATCTGACAGCTAGGGAATGGGGGCTCTATAATATAGGGAAATTCATCTTGTTGTTTGTATGACCAAAAGTTTCACAGCATGTGATGTTTCCTTCACAACCCTTCTTCACATAAATCAGAACTTGTCAGGGAGAAATTAGTAGATACCAAAAATCAATTTGTGTAGACTTGTCAAGTTATCATAAAAGACTTTTTGGTCTCTCTGTTACTTGCTGTGGTAGATGTGTTTACCACAATGATGTCAGAACAGTTAGTTCATTTCAAACCAGTCTATAAAAAAAGTTTTATCAGTGAATGGGATGTTTTCTTAGGTTGTTTGGGCATAGCTGCAAGTTGTAACTATTTTTTTTTCTTAATTTCATTTATCACATTTAGTCCCAGTGCTTAGGAAATAGGTGTGAAGCATGGGATATGCTTATTTTCCCCATAGTTTCTGAAAATACTGATCTGCCTTATATTTTGATTGATGTTATTTTTGATGACAATACTTTAAAATAAAATGACTGACAAATTGAATACCAGTGTATCTGAAAATAGTGAAGAAAGGCTTTTTTGTAAGTGGGCATCTGTGAAAAGGGGGGGCCTGCAAAATGCAGGCTGGAAACAGCAAATCTGGCAGGGCACAAGTTCTCCTAAAGCTGGCATGGGTGAAATAGGCTGTGAGTGTTTCGGTGTTCAACAGCAGGAGCACATTGCAGTAAGTGGAGGGATTTGGGTGGCCTCAGGTGCATTGCAGACATTGTGCTTCATTCACAAAGAGGCACCTGGACTGTGTGTAGAGACAAATAATTTCCCTCACAAGCCTGGCTCAAGTCAGGCTGTTGACACATCAGCACAAAGCAGGCCTGGAGGAGTAATGTGCTGGGCAGGTAGAAATTATCCCAGCTACAGATCTGTGAAAGAAGTGGGGAAAAACCGTTGGCAAGTTTGTTTGGTTTTTTTTCTTTCATATTTTCCTGAGGCTCTACTTGTTTTAAATCTGAGCCTATTCACTTCCAAATCTAGACAATTTTAAAAGAAGAAAAAAACATGATACTCATTTTCCATGATATCCACTTGTCAGCCATATAACTTGGTTTAATCTTCTGCTTTAATGAGGGGAGAAGTTGGTATCTAACTTGACACATTGGTTTCTGTGCTGGGGTTACATTTTATGTTTGACAGGTCCAAATCTCAAAAGTGAAAATTAATTTTGTGGGCAGTAATTGCACAGGTTGTACTGCTTAAGTGAGGATTCTTTTGTGCCTACATTTGGACATCACAAGGAGGTCACTTCAGTGGCGATACATCCACGATGGGAGTGCATTTCTTAAAATATACTTTCATGCTCAAAACCCACGGTGCATTTCCTTTTATCTTTTCCCTAGATACTATTTTAGATATTTTCCATTTGCTACAAAATGTTGACATGAAATTTTCAAGATACTCCCTAGTATGAAATAGAAAAAATTTTTTTAAAACCTATGAATCCTTATGAAATACAATATGGTCCACTAAAACAGCATGTTCATCTTTGATTCCTTTTTTACTGTCTGTATCTTGTAGTTATTATTAACTGCTTTGATGGTCTGAAATTTTAATGGTACCTTAACAAAGTCTTACTTGTTGCAGTTGTTTGTGATGCAAGACAATCAAGATAGCCCTTTACCTAAGTTTTTTCAGACATCACAGTTTTGTTATTCTAATAAGAGGAATGGATCAAAGAAGAAAGGAATAAATGGGCCTAAGAGCTTATTTTACCTTGTTTGCTTGCAGAGTGCCTCTTGTGTTTTTCTCCTGCATAATATCCTAGATAATTTATTAGAGATTGATCAAGAAGTTTCTTACCATTAATTCAAAACTTTATGGTTAAAAAAAGAAAGTTTAACAAACACCTAGTTTGCTTCATTGAACTGATCATTACAACAGGACAGTATGTCCACAGGAAAGTAGAGATTTGGCCTTTCTGTCATTCTGGGTTCCGGGTGACATGGCTCCATTCGTGCTGTGTTTCTGGGTGCTGAAGGGGGTGACAGGACAGTGCAGCCGCATGCTGAGCACCAGGTTTTTGCCATCGAGTCACTGTCGGTCACCTGTGATGTTTGGCTGTGTCACACGTGGTATTTCCGCCTGGTGCCGATAGAGGGCAGCAGACACCGGGCCGTGAGTGGAAAACCCTTCCCTGTCTGTTTCCCGAAGCCAGGAATCAGGCAGGGCTAGTCCTGAGCTCTGCCGGGCTGATTTCCTGAGCACAGGGAGTCTCGTTGTGTCTGTACAACTCTCACAGTAAGGAATCACTCATTCACCTAAGCTGGTATCATTTATCACTAGAAGTCTATCTTTTGCTGCATAGAGTTGGAGGTTAATTAGGTTTAAGATGAATATATATATGTATGTATGCACACTATAATTTTCTTTTTATAGCCTAGATGAATATCAGCATGGACATTCTGTGCAAGATAAAAATGGACAGGCTGTGTCAGACAGTTTGCAGTATTGCACAGGTACGTTGCAAATAGTTGTTATATTTGCCTTAGGAGTCTTAAGACTACTTCTTTTCTTCAGGTTCAAACCAGGCAACAAAGATATCCTTATAACCTTTGTTAAGACAGTTCCTCTGTACATCTGGCTGCATCTGGGGAGCCACTGCAGCAGTGTATCATCAATGTCATTCTACTCAATGTTCCCTGCTGTGTTCCAAGGGATGGCTGAAAGGGCAGCATTGGATTATTTCCCATTATGGGCAATAAATTCTCAGTGTATCCTTATACAAGTTTTAAGTTAGTTTAGTATCTCAGAAGCACTTTCGAGCATAAGACCTCACATTTTCTCATGGCCCTTTTAATTTCTGCCATGTGTTCATTATTTATATGTTCTAGTGAAAATTCCTTCTTATTTAACAGAGGAGAGATACAATTATATAAACATATAAGCAACTAATGTTTTCTGTGCTTATAATAGATCAAGAAGGAGTGAGTAATATAGCTGAAACTGAAGAGACTGGAAGAACTTTTGATTCCTGGCAGAGTGACCTGTGGGCACAAGTGAAAGACAAGTTAATGAATTATTTTCATCACAGCAAAATTTTCCCAGAAAGTATCCCATGTAAATTTGATTATGTGCACAAGGACTTACTTATGCAACGGTACAACCTTCATGCAGCAGTGCACCAGCCAATAGAAGCTGGAACAGATAAAAACATCAGTGAGTTTAAAAGTGTTAATGGCCTCGGGTATTACGAAGTGACAGTTCTGGGTAAGTAGCTTGCCTTGTAGAAAAGGTTAAGCAAGAGCAGTGTAAGTTCATCAGAAGCTGAATGGATTTTTCTAAAGGAATCAGTTGATTCTGAGTATTTCCTGAGGTTTGAAAAATTGACATTTTAGATTTTTTTAGAGTCTTCATTTAGGGTAATTTATATTCTCATTAAACATGCCTTTCAGTGAAATGCCTGAATATCTTGTTTGTAGTATCACTTTTTGTATAATTTCAGGTTTTGGTATAGTCTTACGAGTTTTATTTGAAGAATGTGTAGTCCTTAAACTATTTGTTATTTCAGTTAGAAGTAGGTCCTGATGTAACCAGGTAAATTATTCAATTGCACTTGCCAGCTGACTTTCTGCTGGAGAGGTGTTTATCAGAAACAAGTTAGTATTCTTAAAAGGAAAAAGACAACTATAAATGCTTCTTTTCAGCATTATTCTCATTGAGTTGGTTTTTCATACTGTTGCTCATACTGTTGCCTTCTTTCTGTGGCAGAAAATGAAAGGCTGTATTTTAGCCAGTCATTAACTGCTCCATGCTGCTTCTGGTTAACATGAAGTGTCAATTGATTGATTTTTATTTATTAAAACACATATAGGCAAGTTGATGTGTATCTGTTTGCTGGCATTATTGAGGGTTATTAAGTTTGATTTTGTTTTCCCATTAGAAGGAGACAGAAATTGCCTTGCTGATGTCAAGTTCCCATAATTTAAAAGTTTTCATTATTTGCTAAGGGACATTTGCAGAGAAGGTGTTTGAATATTTGAAGTCATTAGAATCCTGGGACTGACTATACAATATTGAAGATGAAAGTAGCACTGCATTACAGACTTTACTGATTGTAAAGTTAATTTCTCTGCCTTTGCAGATAAAGTTAAAAGGAGGATGAAATGGCTTCCAAGGTTTAATGTTTTCTGAACTATCAGCATTGTTAGCCTTAAACCATAGTATTTCATAACATCATATCACTTTGAAGGTGCCTGTGTATAATCCTATATAGAAACATCTTTTTAGACATTAGTTATTAAGTAGCAAACAAAAAACATGTAAATAAAAACCAGTGCAATGGTTTGTTTAAAAAAAGAGGAGTGGTGCACAAAGTTGCTGGTGGGCTGAATGTGAAGTTTTCTGCTAACATAAAATACTTTTCTTCAACAGGTATAAACCATGACATAGCAATAGATGTTGCTTTTCTTCCACTGTTTTGCCCTGACAATCCCCACTTATTTCAACTGGAAGACACTCAGAATGATACATTATTGTCTTGTATGAGTTGTATCTCTGCATGCCAGCAGAAGGCCAGCAGCAGTGGGAGGCTTTGTGACACATCTCCTCTTTCAGGTGAGACGGCCTTTCACTGATGTTACTCATTCATCATTTCTTGGTTTGTCTTTCAGTGCAAGAGTTAATCTTAATCCTCTGTAGAAGTCTCTGGTGTAGGTCAGACATTGTTCACCTCTTCAGTGAAAGAGATGGGAATTATGTTTCACCTTTAGAAAATTGCTGTAATACTGAACTTTCAAGGCAGTTTTTGCTGGAGCTGTTCTTATCCTCTGAAGACAGCATTTTAATATCCAAACTACAAACTCATATCTAATTCTGATGCTGTCATTTCTAGTGATGGAATTTATGAATAAATTTTTTCACTGAAAGAAGGTTGAACATATATGCTTTACTGTATGGAGAACATTATCAGTTCTGTACACCTTTTTATTGTGTACAGAGTATACAGCAAATACCTTTTAAAACCACTTTTCCTTAACTTCTAGATGAAATTGTAAAAGCAGCGAAGGAGCTCGATGGCAAACATGTTATCTGCATCTTGGACATCTGTCACTTGGGTGATGATAAGGTGGAAGTTCTTCTGAGCAAAATCTACAAGACACTGGAATCAGGTGTGCTGGATCCAGTGTAATTTAATACCTTAATTTTCAAATGTATATTGTTGGAAAGGAGGGAAATAAAATTGCTGTAACTTGAATACACCCTCTACACATTGCACTTTTCTAGAACTAGCAGACACGAATATCAAATCATGATTCTTAGAGCAGTGGTAATGGTCATCCACGTAACTGGGAAGGACAATTGTTGCCTTTATTTTTTAGTCTTGAAACAGATTAGACAATGTCTTGGTTGCTGATGTTCAAGAAGGATGAAGAGGCAGTACAGTGAGCTGATCATTTAGCAGGATACCAAGAAGTAAGAGTGATTGTGAGCTGTCTTGCTTTGCCTGTGCACAAACATACATAGGAAATGTATATATCTGGGTGACAAATGAGAAGAAAGCCAAGCTTTCCTAATTTTTAAGGCAATGTTTGCAAAAAAATTAATGGGCTGTGATAAAAAGTTAGGCTGGAAATTAGACTAATTTTGAGGATTACAATTTTGATGTTCTGTAATGATCTTTTTTAGTGAAAGCTACCAGAGGCAGCCTAACTGCTCTTTAGGCTTGAAGCTTACTGTGAAAGGGATTAAATACCATGGTGCCTTTAGGACCATGATCCAGGAAACCACTTTCAGTTCTTTTCACCTGAGCAAGTTCAGGTGCTATGTTTTTATAGGTCTGCTTTTGTACATACAGTGTTAGTACATACAGTACTAACTGTAAGTACTGTACATACAGTAAGTATAGCATCCAAACATTTTTAACATATTTTATTCACTAATAAGAGTAATGAAATATATTTTTTAAATAATTTTTTAAATTGGAACTTGCTTCCAGCTTTGCAAGAGAAAAACTCTCTTTAAGAAGTGCTAATTATGACAGGATATACAGTATGCCACATCATTTTTAGGTGTGGTCTGAGCACATGAAGGAGTTCAGCGACTATGAGAAGCTGCTACTTCCACAAAAGCAAAAGACTGGAGAATTCTGCCAACGTTTTGCCTGTACTGAGGAGCAACTGGCTCTTGCTGGTTCAGAATCAAGTAGCACATTTTTCTCCTGTGTTAAACAGCCTCAAATCACTTAAAGAACTGGATTTTTATGAAATTATTTTCAAGCAGGAGCTCTTTGCAATTTGACTACTTGTCCATTTGAAATGCTGCTCTCAATTCAATTCTGAAGAGGGAATTACAGAGACTTGCCAGGTAAATTGCACCATTATTGACCAAAGCCCACAGAGTTAATTTATAGAAGCAGATATATTCTTAGGCACATTTTAACAGCCTGTCGGTAATTGGAGATTACCTTTTTACTCTAGAAGCTCACTTGTCTGCTCTGGGGACAGTGGACTTTGTCCTCAAGTACTCAAAGTCTGTGCCCTATCTTCAGTTAATGGTAATTTGACAGAGAAATGTAATTGATTTTGTTACATACAAGTTCATAGGCAACTTCAGATGAAAAGTAATGAAATTAATAAAATCATTGTGTCTTTCTAGTGTAGTTTACAGTTTAAAAATATATTAGGGGGAATAGTTTAACTTAAATTGCACTAGGACTGAAAGTCAGTTAAATGTGACTGTATTGTATCTATCTATTTGATATGAATCAGAAGTATTAGTTCTGGAGCAATGTTTGTCAACTCATGCCTTTCAGAGTACCCACAGAAGTGAAATGAAAAGATACCAACCCAAGAAGGGTGGGGTGTAGCTTTCAGTGTTATTTGTGTCATTGTGCTGCTTATGGGTATGTGAAGGTGAGAGGCCATTGCTCTGGAGTGAGAATCACACAGCACTTCATGTTCCAAACTGAGCCATGCTGACTGTGTCAGCCAATGTTTTTTATTTACATATACTTCAAATAGAAGTCTAATTTTAATGAAATCATTCTTTCTTAAGGCAATTTTTAAAGGAATTATCTTTGTACAAAAGGACTGATGTGGCTGACGTGGTCACAGAGCCACACTGGTGAGATGGTCCAGCCACCTCCCTCCGTCCCATGCCACAGAAAGGCAGCCAAAGGCTGTTTGTAGCATTGCACTGCTTAGAACACTTTAAACATAAAGCATTAATCATTTCATCCTATATGTTAGGACTGACTTCCTAACTCTAAAAGTGCCAGTGTTGGAAGCACAGGCTGTGTGCAGCTGGTGAATATCCAATGCTGTAGTAGACTTGGAATTTTACTACTTTGGATCAATCTGTAGAGTCACCATCCTACTAAATAAAACTGAACTTAATATGTGGAGTTCAGTGGCTGAAGTGCTGCAGTGTTACTGTGATTCTACCACTCTGCCTGTCTCCTTCCTCCCTGCCAATCCAGCACTGTCAGACTGGAGCAAAGGTCCTCTCTGCAAAGAAACCACTTGCTGGTTTACTTCATTTGGTGTTTATTAACACAAATGTAAAACCAACATATTTTTTATCTTGAGTGTCAAAACATGTTAGTTTTGCCATGTTAAGTTAAGATACAGAATAATTACTTCTGCAAAATGTCATAGGGATCACCTTTCTTGCTGCTGTGTATTGCTACTGCTGAGAGTAGAATACCATCAGATCACATTTCTTTACTGTGGAAGGTGTCCCTGACCAAAGAACTGTACTCTAAAATCTTACATGTACATGTTTCTTGTGTTTTCAGCATTAATTTCAAAGAACGGAGGAAGGTGTAGCATATGTAGTCAGTGGTACTTTTGAGTGTGTAGAAGTTCCCAAGTCATAGATTATAAAGATTATACCAATTTTGAATTAATATGATGTAGAAATAGTGTGACACTGAAAAGCAGAGAATATAAATAAAAGAATTAATATATGTAAACATCTTGGATTGTTTCTTTCCATTTCTTTCTTTTTTACTTCTTGTAAGTTGTTTCGATTTTCCAAGAATCTTCTCCACAGTCATGTTTACTCTTCTCAAGAAAATTTAAGGAGAGAAGTAGGCTGAGCTTCTGTCAACATCTGTGCCACCAATTGCAGCTTCTCTTGGCTTTCAACATGGTGTTGCAGCATGGGTTTTGTAGAAAAAGAGGAAGAAGGGGGTCTGTCTATCCCTTCTCCCCCCACTGTGCCCCCGGACTGGGGCTGAGCCCCAGGCTGGGCAGAGCAGGATAGGAGCCAATTCCTTGGCTGTCTCTGTAAACCTGCAAGAAGAGAAAGAGTTTGGAGATCTGCTCTGCACTAGTGACGAAGCTCTGAGCTGTGTCCCCACCCCAGGCTGGGTGTTAACATTTCCTCAAGAGGAAGGAACTCTGTACAGCAGCAGCTGAATCAGCTCTGGGTTCTGCAGACTACACTTCTGTCACCCAAGGAGAGACATCTGCTAAAGCCAGTGTTACTGACATCCACAAATCCTCATGGACTACGCAGCTGCTGTGTTTGTTCACAGCTCTGGAGGTTGTGTGAGTAAAATGAACACTGCAAGGCTCAGGCACATCAAGAGGAGTTGCTATACAGCTTTGGCACTTGTATGAGCACAACAGCATCCTGAACTCTCTGGCAGTGAACTGTTTAGGAGTGACTGAGCCACCTTGAGAGCAGTCTGGGCAGGGAAAAGCTGCATGTTGGAAAGGGGTTGAGGAGCAGCCAGCAGGGCTCTGCCTCCCTGCAGTCCTACCAGGCACTTGAACCATATTAGGTAGAGAAATGAGGCCAAAGGAAGAGTGGCTTGGCAGGCACTTAACAATAAAGGCTGTTTTGTCTGTGCTGTCATCTGTGGCCACCGTCTGGGTGAGTACTGATGGCTTTCATTTGCCTTGAGTGTGCCCTTTCTCTGCCCTCCAGTTCTCATCCCACTGGGAATGGGGCCCAGAACTGTGGCTTCCAGCAGGGCTGAGGGCCAGAAAGCAACAGGCTCAACCAAGTCCTGACTGACCGGGGCCAAAACACACTGCAAGGGGGCCTGACAACTCTACAGGCTAAAGGAAGATGAAGTGCAGCCTCAAGACCAGATGGGAAAGGTCAGAATGTGCTGCTGTGAAGCTTGGTGTGGTCAATTTTTGTTTTGTTTTAGTCTTTTCAAAAAAGATTGTCTCTAACCACAGCAAATAAACAAGCAAATACGTTTAGACAAACAGGCTGGAGAACAATCAGATGAAGTGGATGTCTTCAGGGGGGCAGGGCTTTATTAATCCTGCAGCATGTAATAATCTGAACACTGATATGACCTGGAATGTGGGCAGTTTTGTTTGAGGTCTGTAGAAAACAGAAGTCTAAAATCTGAAGGAGAAATATTATATTGTCT
The DNA here is from genome assembly GCA_013396995.1 of Dicaeum eximium. NCBI lineage: Eukaryota > Metazoa > Chordata > Aves > Passeriformes > Dicaeidae > Dicaeum > Dicaeum eximium. The sequence continues at coordinate 908,569 of VWZP01003531.1, read as the reverse complement.
TCAGAAAGGAAGCATGCAAGAAATTACTGGTCCATTTGTCCAACTTTTATCCCTAAAGTGACTCTGGAAGAACATTTTTTTAATCCCTTCTTTACGTTTTTTACCACCATCAAGGAGAGCTTGTGCCAAACTAGCCTAGTTTCCCTTTTTGATAGGCCTAACATATGAGGCAACATCCCCCTAATATGCATGAGGAAATAAAAGTTAAGCATGGAGATAGATATGCCAGATAGATATGGCAGATCACCAAGAGCAGTCTGTCTTGGGACCACTCAGAAGAAGAAAATACGGCAGGGGATGCTCTCACAACTCTTGCAGCCCTACCCAAGCTTTAGTAAATGGATGATCAATATAATTATTCATATAGCCCATAAACAAAAGAATTACTGTTACACACCTAATAAATGGCCCGGTCTTCCCAAGGATTTAGAAACAGGACTTTTACTCCAAACCAAGCTCAAACACAATCCTTGAAATCCCACATACAGAAAGGCAAATGCCATTCTCTCTCTGCCTGGTATGTTGCTAGCATGTCTACCTTTTATACCTCCTACTTAAACAAGTCACAAAGTGTTGTATGCAAGAAAAGCACTGTTAAAGTCAGCTGTGGAAAAATGTCAACCAATGGTTCAGCCTTAGTACCTGCCAATGTAGGCAAGGTACAGCTGAATGTTCTCCTGGAACATGACAGGGTGTGACATTTAATAGCCATACCCTGAATAGCTTTCCCTGTAGCTGATTTTGACATTTGGAGGACCAAGCAGTTTCACATCTTTTAGGAGTACATTGCTGGCATTTTAGAAGTTTCCATGCTGACATTTTGTGTGAAGAAAGGAAAGTAGCAAGGCTAAAAGGCTTTGAAGTACAGGAGGGAGAAAGGCTCTAACAGGCAAAACAAGCTAATTTTGGTGCTCTCTGCCACTTAAAAAAAAAAATCAGTTCTGTTGCTACAACTAAGCAGGTAAAGAAGTGGCAATGACATACTAAGTGTCTTAAATAGAGCTCAGTTCTGGTGTTTCAGAGCAGAGAACTTTGAGACAGAAATTACTCATCAGTAGATCACTAGGACAGCATGCCCACTGCACAACCTAATTTTTCCCACCATGAAGCACATATTAGTTGGGTTTGGGTTTGGTTGTTTTTCTTTCAGCACAGAAGATGTAGGGGCAGCTCTACTTTTAAAGCATTAGCTTAACTCTTGGTTTAAGCTGCCCCTAACATTTGCTCTAGCTTTGCAAATTTTGCCTGAGTCCAAAAAGTGACAGTGCCTGAGCTTAACAAAACATCTTTCTCACAAAAGCTTTTAGTCCCATCATGCAGATAGCCAAAATACACTGCTATTTTATTGAGCTCTTTGAGCCAAAATAATAAGAGGGAAACTGATATAACAAGCTAAGAACATGATTACTGGAAGTCCTGGTTAACTGGAAAGTTTCCTTTTTGTAGCTGCTTTGTGCAAGAGTCATCAAAATTGCAGTATTTAGCAAAAGCCAAACAAGGAGCAGAGACTATTACTAGAATACACTGGCTGGTTTTCAGCTCTGTGGTGACAGCAGCAATTGTCTTTCCCCACTGAATTACTATCTTCAGAAAACCAGTTGGCAATAATCAGAGAATGGCCATAGATGGGGTCCTTCAGTGATAAACACCACAAGGTTTACAAACAAAGAGAAAGGATTTCATTAACCTAACGAGCATATTGGAAAAACAGATTGAAAAAAACAACCCCAAAATCCCCCCATAAGTCATCAACAAGCTTTCAGGCTCTTGCATGTTAGAAACCTGAGACCAAGTTTCCGGACCGAGAGAAAGTTTCTCTTCCCCGTGCCGCCCACCCAAAGCCACATTGCTTTGCTGTGGTAACAGTGTGGATTTAGTTACATCATGTGATCTGAGCCTCCTGCTATCACCTTGATTCTACAGCTTGCAGGAAGTTCATCCAAACAGAGAGATTTTAATCTGGTTTTGCATTTGGATTTTCAGTATTATCTAGAAGCTACGTTTCTACAGTGGGCAATGCAACCCGTGGGGCTTGCTCTCCCCTAAAACATATTTTGCAAATATTGTTTAAAACTGAAGTATTTGGGGATTATCTTGATGAACCTACAGTAACCCAGCAGAACTGCTCCTCCCAGTCCTACCTTGCCTGCTCCTGGGCCTGTAGATCTCAGCTGCTGCCCAACCACGGCACCTGGGTGAGAAGGAGGGAGGGGGGTTTCTGCAACATCCTCACCATATCTGGACTTCCACCCCTCTACTCACCTACATCCTGTTCTTTCTTGAGTGAGTGGGAAACCTTCCAAAACAAGAAATTCTTTTTTTTTTCTTTTAATGATGAGAAAAAAAGAAGGAAATTCTGAGTATTTTAAGTTCCAGCTCAGAAATAAGCTTATTGAATACTTTCCAGTGAATGGAAATACCCAACCTGTGAATAGTTTTACCCAGTAAGCATTGAAACACTATGATTTACACTTCAGTGTGTTCCTCTAGAACTTCTTTCAACTGTGTCATGTCATTCCTTGACTGAAAAAAATGAACAGAAAAAGTAGAAATGAATTGTTCAATTTCTCAATGACGCCAAATACAGAAAGCTTATTTAACAGAGTGTATCAAAATAGGAAAAGGTCACTTACAGGCAGTGATTAAAATCATTGTTAGTCATTATTACCACCAAACAAACAAAATGCCATGCCATTACACTGAAAGCATTCAATCATATTTATTCACTCTTTGAACAAATTTACAGATCAAGTAACTGCAATGAAGAAAAAAATAAATTATAGCAAAATTTGGATAATTTCGAGCTAAGAAACCTCTTACCTTAAAGAAAGCATGTTAAAGGTGAAAGTATATTCAGACACTTGCTTTACATGCTGAAACACAGGCTCAAGAAATGAATCCATGAGGAAGTGCCAACTAGTGTTATTCAAAACCTTTCTATATAGTGACTTAAACAATCCTTAGCATTTAAATCTTCCTTTTGGCATAACACCTTCCATCCTTTTTTTTTTCACTCCTATGGCCTAATGAATTTGTGTGGGGTTTTTTGTTGGTTTGGGTTTTTTTAAAAGCAAATAAATTTTGGTTTTGTCATAGACATAGCATAAAAGTCAAAAGAATTTAGGGGTAAGTACTGATTTTCCTAGATTGTTATGCTGAAAGCTACAAAACTTTATATTACACTGTTATGCTTACTTATCTTGAAACTATAAATTTCTGTTTGTCTAGTGGTCTATGTTAAGCAACATTCCAGATGAGGTAGATTGAAGGAATATTTATCATTATAATGACATAAATGTTCCAGAGGAAATTAATTCAGCAAGGAATGTAATTACTCTTTTCCTCATGCTATTCCTTAATCTCTGGAATTTCAGAGTGCGCTACTAGCTGACTTTGTATAACCTGAGTTTTATCTCACTGAAATCCCTGAGGCTTTATTTTGATTTTGTCTCATTTATTTTTAGAATGTTGGGCTTTTTTTAGCCTGATTGGAGGTAAAAGGCATATGCTAATAGGGGGTCTGCTAGTTCTGCTACATTTCTCCTCCCCTTTCTACCACTAACAAAACAAGGATAAGAGAAATGGAAAAAACTGTTTGAGAGGCTCAGTGGACAATGGGAAAAGAATTGGATTTATTGATAAGGAGGGAATATGCATAAAAGATACACATTTGTAGCTAAAAAGCACGTGGCACTCATTCTACCTTTTGCAGAACAATATGTTCTAAAAACAGCATTTAGTTTCGCTTTTTTAACTGAATGGAGTTTGAAGACAGGGATGAACTTTAAAAGGTTAGTAGCTATAAAGTCTGCTCCTAGAAAGCTTATCAGGAGATCTCTTCCCAGGCTGCTAAGGCTGCCTATGCCCATGACTCACATCTACACTCATCTGGAAGGAGCAAGAAATCCCTGAGCACTAACCATAAAGCACTAACCATAACTTCCATGGATCCTTTTCTCTCCCTTCCATTATCTTCTTCCCCCAGCACAATCAAGGTACCACTGTAACCACCCTTGTAGCACAGGGCAGAAACTAAGGCTGAGAATGCAGAGCAGAAAAATGTCACAGTTGTGCCAGAAAACACCTGCTGAGCTTTGCTGGGTAAAGAACCCTCAAAACAAAACCATCAAAGAACAAACAAAACAACACCAAAACACCTGTCAAACTGTTACAATAAAATATAGACGAAAACTTTTTTAAATAGTCAAATCAGCACCTTGTTTTACATTGCTAAGTCCTAGAGGGAAAGCTCAAATCAGTCTCATCACTACAGAAAGAATAAAACTTATCCTTTAGAAAACAGGCCAAGGTTGTCATCCCCTCTTCCCCAAATCCATCAGCTTGGCAGTAAGGATGGGTCTTGAAGCCTTTGAATTAGTTGGGTTTCAGTGGTTTAATATTTGCTAATCAGTTTGACCACAGCTCCTTAGACTCATGCATCCATCCTGGTATTTTTGCTGGACAGACTCAGGACGACTTAGCTGCTAAAAATCAGGTGTCTTCAGGCCAATATGGCCAAAGTAGAATCACAGTCTGGTAAGACTCAATACAGTTATCTGCTACTGCACAGAACAAATAAAAAAAAATCTATTTCTCATTTTAAACAAAATATAATTAACCCAAGAAGTCCATGAAGGCAAGGCATCTGAGGACAGGCAATTGACAGGATAACAAAACTAAGCCTTTTTATATGAATATTCTGAACACCAGCTGGAAAGCAGACAGGCTTTTGATACACATTTTCAAATTAAAAAATACCTTTTGGTGAGATTTGACCAAGCCCCAGCTGATGGGCAGAAGCACAAGAAGCTCAGTCCCTAAGTGCCCTCCAGAGAGTGCCCAGCCCAGGCACACAAAGGGTTAACCCCATACAGTCCATGCTCTGCCATCCCACCTGGCAGCAGCTCCACTGGTGGCACTAATGACCATCCCACCTACTGCTAATAGGGACAAATACTTCAGAAAAGTCACAGTGCTTGCTCAAAAAAAACCCCAAAAAACAAAACAAACCAAACCCTGACAGTCTGGTGTGAGGCAGGACAGGAAATCCACAATGCAGTCACATGGAATTACATAGGTGCTCATCTTGGCTGAGCTCAGATGAGTATTTCTGGCAGAGATGGAAGAACAGCCACTGTTAGTGATGCACCAGAGAAGGAGCCAGTGAGGTCAGAGCTGGCCAGTGTCTCACAGCCCACTTCACATGAGGTCACCTGAGGTATGGGAGCAGGCATTTTCCTGCTCTTCCTCCTCTTTCACTGATAAAGCAGAGTCTACCTGTTTTCTTTTTCAGGATTAGTGCTCTCTGAGGTTTCTGATAAAATTAAAGAATGAATTTCTTCTTCTATAATTAACCTGTCAAAAGCATTCGTGGGATCATCGTTTGCAGAGCTCTGAAAGAGAAGAACAATATTTTTAACAGTATTTCCTCATGGCGAGCGTTGCTTTTTCCACCCAATAAGACAGGCCCCTGTTCCACAACATATACCCTCTGTTATGGTGGAAAGCCCAGGCAGCTGGGCAGTAAATTGTGCTTTCAGAGCCATGACTTAGGCCTGGCTGACAAAAGAGATGTCCTCTGGAGATGAGGAACTGAAGGTTGGTCCCACCTTAAGGGTGCTTCCAACTGCAGCCAGTGGGTGAAGCTCAGGCAGGAGGATGGAGAGCTGAGCATGTACACACTTTGTAGAGTTTTCACTGAGCACACAGAGAAAATTCCTTGGGGCAGTAACAAAACACTTGTGAAAGCACAACAAAGTGTAACAGCTACCACAGTTGCAGCCCTCGTGGCCAAGGGTCCCATCTGGGAGAACAACATCCATGTCAAGGTCTAAATTAGGGCTTGTCAGTGTACTTCTCTTAGGATTTTTATAAAGGGCTACTGAGAGAGATTTATTTAGAAATAAGTTTCCTTAATGGGTATTATGTTTATTTTCCCCAAAATAAGGCACCACTGCAAGTCTGTCATCAAGCAATGCCTGAAACAACTATAGCTGGTTTTGTTCTTTTGCCAACAAGAAGCTGTATGTCTGATTTACTTCCAAGCTAACAGACTATGATAAATGTGACAGTGCTAAAAAATGGTGGTTTCTGGAAATCAGACACAAATAGTTTAATTCAACATTATAAATATGATTAAGTAGCAGAAAAAAAGACATGAATGTTCAGTAGAAGTCACTTAATGGAGCTGCAAAAACAAACAAAAATCCTGAAACCAAAACCCACACAGCAAAAGAAGCCTGACAATCAAAATTGCCACCCAAAAACCCCAACCTGAAACAAATTTCAGATACTCCTGATAGCAGTCAGGAGTAACAGAATAATGAAATTCTATTAATCTAACTAGAAAAGTACATACAGTTGGGGGGGTGGGGGAGGAAATCTAAGTTTTGGGTAATTGTTTCTGAACAATTCCCAGTATTGTAAAATACTTAATCTTCATATGATATACAACAGCTTCTTACTAACCTGGGAATCCTCATTCTGCTCTCCAAACATGCGCTTAAGAATTTCTCTAGGGTCTGGAATTGGTGGAAGAATCAATATCTTCAGCCTTCATGAAGTTAAAAACAAAATATTTAGATGAAAGATATATTAATTTAAAAATCACTTAAAACCCACAAAATCATTTTAAAATATCAAAATCATGTTTGGGTACAGTCAAGAAAATTAGTGGAGTCAACTTTGTCCTCACTGACCAGCCTTCATTCTCTGTGCAACTGTACCCATTTCTTATTTTTACTCCCCAAAACAAAAGGGGACATTGACACAGACAGATTCTAAATAGCTTTCACTCTTGACAACGACAGCAGCAAATGTAGGGAGATCATTATTTACCTTTTTAGATAAAGTAGTAGAATTATTGTAGATACTGCTACTATTAATGGAACGGTAATTATTAGAACAAAATAGATTGTAGAGTCCCTCTTCTCACCTGAAAAACAGAAATAGTAGAAAGTTAGGGATATTTTGAGAGGCTTTTTAGGAATAATTACAACAAAATAATTAATTCTCCAATTTGTTCATTGACTCAATGCTTTTTCAAGCTCACTAGCCCTTTTGTAGGCAAGGACATTATTTTTCAAAGATGGGATTATAATGTAGATGTGTTTGGGAAGGAAATGCAAATGAGCAACACTCAAGGCTGAAAAATTGGCTACACTGGACATGGCAAAGCTGCACAAATGGCACCACCACCAACAGCAGCACAGGCTGGGACTGGTGCTGCTGCTGAAGGACCAGAGCTCTGCTGCCCTCCTTTCACCCAAATTAAATTGGTACATAAGGAGATGATCTTTGACTCCCATTTATTAGCAGACAAAAAGGTATTAAACGCCTTACAGATGAGGGGTAAAGTGCAACACAATGCAGGGACAAGTGCTCTCACCAATGCTCCTTTCTTGGCTCCAGTCACTGTAGAGATCGCTGTTGAAACACTCCCGCTTTGGTTTTGCTCTCACTTTGAAGCTGTACTTGCTGTTGGCATCAATGCCAGGAATTGACACAGAATTCATTTCAGACTAAGGCAGAAAAGACAAGGTAATTTGCTTTGTTCAATTACCAACCTTTTCTCAGTCACTTCCAAGCCTATTTGCATTGTGCAGCTAATGTGTTCTGAATGTTTTAATGGAAGACTTTTTTATGACTATGAAACCTCATTAAAAATAAGACATAGTGGCATTTAACAAGTACAGAGGGCCTAAATGCACATTCCAAAGCTAAGATTTAATCTCATTCCCTGCTACATCCATCATGCATCATTTGGCATCAATGATTAAACTAAGACTTAGCATTTGGAACAGTGCCTTTTAAATTTTTTTTTCCTTCTTCTGAGAAACATCTGTGATTTACCCTGCCTTCCCTTCTTGTCAGGGCAGCATAACTTTGACCATATCAAAGTGTTCTGTGATGTCTCTACAGAGGGGAGCACACACTAAATAGGATCTAACTGCACTTATTTTTTAATCCAAAATACCAGTTTCCTGGGGAATATTCCTAGCATTCAAGTTTGGGGTAGAATAAACAACTAAACATGCTCCACAGGAGAAGACTGCCCCTCACATTTAAATTTATCACGTGTTTTTTACCATTCTGATCAAACAGTACATTCAGTTTGGCTATGGACATACAGCACGAGTCCATCCAGTTACTGAACTCAATGTTTTTTATATGTACACTAAAATCAGTGTAACTGAGGGTGCACACCTCTTTTTTCCCCTCCATACTCAAGTCTTTATCCCCTTGCATTTCTCTTTGGGATTCTCTGTTCTTGTATCCACCAGCAGCTGATTTTTCTCTAGGGCAATCAGCATTCAAGACCAAAGCTGCCACATGACCACAGAACCAACAGCAGGAAAACCCAACACCAAGACACCAAAGTGCCTGAGAAGCAGACAGGCACCATTTCCTGACAGTTTAGTAAATCCTGCTTTATCAGAATGTTCTCACACACTAACTAATTGCCCTAACAAATGATGGGAAGGATTCATAAGACTTGCATTAATTAATCACACAGCCCTTCCAGCTCTGGCACCTGACCCACTCACATGCAGCACACACAACTGCTCATTTTCAACCACAAATATTACAAAAGATTCACAGAAAAAAAAAAAATTAGTAATGAGAACTTACTGGAATGATCTGACCATTGCAACGTTTAACTTCATAGTATAAACAATGTTTTGGAAAAGTTTCTGATTCACTCCATTTTACATCAATTCTATCACTGGTCTTTGACACTGTCACTTGTCTTGGTGTGGCAGGTTTTACTGAAATGCAAATGGAGCAATTAGTTCAAAAGTCTGTTTCACCACTTAAAAAAATTGTTCAGTTCTGTGTTGCACAATATTACACCAGATTAAGAAGAGAAAGAGGAAGAAGTTAGCACCAGTAAGTCAAAAAAAGAGTAAATGCAACTAAAGAATAAAAGTTAATAGAAAATTACCCCTTCCCCCCAGATACCCACCCCACAGAAAACAAACTCTTGTCTATATAATTTCAACTCAAACGTCAGTAGAAGAAGGGAGCATCTAATCTCATTGTCTCATCCATACTTTACAAGGTGAAAGTTTCTCAAACACAACATTATACTACCAAACTTCTTATTTTAATTATATTTTTATGATGTGGTGTTAAACTTACCAAGGGTGGTAGGATTTTTACTTGCACACACAGGCCTAATTTCTTCAGAATCATCTCTAATCAAAATATTTATAGTAGGGTAAGTGCTGGTGACTTTTGGGAAGGTAAGATTGAAAATGCATTCAAAGATTCCTTGGTCTACAGAGGAGTTGCTGCACTTCTTAGGTTTTTCCAAGCCATCAAACCTAGACAAACAAATTGTTCTTGTAAACTTCAGAAGAAAAGGACAGCAAGGGGAAGGCTTGTTTATAAATGCATGTTACAAGTTCTAAAGACTGATATTGCATTAAAGCTATGCTATAGCATATAAACAAGTAAAGCTAATCAAAGTAAGCAGCCTCTAATTTATCTCCAGCTTTAGAAAGAATATTGTTTTTGTGAAGAGTGCCAAGGGGCAGAAAGAGAGGCAGGCTTTGCATCAAAGAGAACAACTGCTGTCAGCTTTGGTTCACATTTTCCACATGGGAGAACAACTCCAAGGAATAAATAATATTTAAAGAATATACAATATAGAATATACAATATAGAATAAAGAAAACAAACTCATTTGGACCACTTCTTGTCAACAGAATTTCATCTCTGTGATAGAATGATCTGATCAATCTCCTTTAGGTCTGCCTCAAGTACAGAAGCTCTTGAGACAGTTGAGTTTCACCTATTTACCTGATGTGCTTTTCAAAATGTCAGTATTCCCTTCCAATAATAGAGAAGTTAGGAAGACAAACTTCTTCCTTGCCCAAGCCTCAGTGAAAATACACCAGTAGCCTTTCCTCCCAAAAGAAACAAAATCAAAAAACTCCACCCCACTGGCATTGTGAAAAATGTATCTTTCAGTCTAAAATTGAAATGTTTTCGTAGTTTTTGGCTTTAAAATCTAAAAATTACTATTCTTTCAAAGCAATATGAATTAAAACACATTGAAGTCACTGCAGCTACATCTTCCATTAAAATTAAGGTTGAAAATATATAGCTCAAGCCTAAAGCATTATTCCAGTAAGTATATCTATACCCAGAAATTCACATCTTCAACCCTGCATTGGTCCTGTTCTTGTATCAAAGAAAAAAATTGAGCAGCAGCCTAGACAGGGAACAAATAGTCCCCCCACATTTAATGAAAGCAGCAAGTTTTTGCTGTTTGCTGCCCAAATGCCCTGAATTGAACAGCTGGCCTGCCAGACTGCCACTGGAGAAGAGGAGCAGAAAGTTTATGTAGTTGGCTCAAATAAGACAGAAAGCTGTTTCAAAACTACGACACGGGGCTTTCAAAAAGAAAACTCCACTATTTCTACAGAGGCTAATGCAATCTGGAATTTCACAAGCCCCATCAAGGTGCAGAAGTATGCATAAATCAGCATGTACAGCTATCAATGCCAAGGGCTGGCTCACACAAATCTGTTCCTTTGGAAAAAGACACCATTTATGGCTGTCCACTGGCCAGCAGGGATGATGATGATGATAAAAAGATGTTCTTCATAGCTTTAAAGGTGAATCAGTTATTTACAACATCAAAGATGCAAACAGAAGTACTACTAGGAGTTGTTAATGCTTTCATACCATTTCCCAATGGTTTATGCTGACACACACATTGTGAGTGATCCTAACTTAAACAGCCCATTTTGTTGGACTGCAAAGAAAGTAATTAATGCATTGGTCTAGCTCAGTTCTTAATTATTCCCTCTTTCAATCACGTGCCCAAATAGAAAAATATAGAAAGCAATAGCACCTGTGTTAATATGGGCTACAGAATCAGACACAAAACAGTTACATCAACTTCCCAAAAAGTCTTGGCCATAGCAGCTTCTGGCCCCCTCAGTGGTGAAGTTTTCTGCAGGATGGGACTGAGCAGTAACTTGGACACCATGCCCTGGGAACTTTCAAAGCAACAGGAAACAGACAAGTGGAATGTGCAATGTAAAACTAAAGATTAGTCCTGGAGCACTTTAGAGCTGGGAAAACAAATCTCCTACGAACCAGTAGAACAAAGTGTAGTTGGTGTCACTGCTTGCATTCTCCCCAGGACGCCAGGTACAAGCCATGTTCTCCAAATTGTGCCAAACACAGCTCAAGTCAACAGCAGCAGTACCTGGAATACCTGCAAGGCAAGTTGGAAATGTTCTCTAAGATTTACTTTGTCCAAGTTTTCTGTGCTGTTTCCAGAAGTAAAACATTTCATTTTACATAACTGGGTCGGTTCCCTCTCAGACTACACTGCCTGTTCAGCACAACAAATTATGAATTCCAGCTGTTTAGAGCCTGCAATGGCTGAAATCTCAGCAGAGTAACTTCTAGAGGCAAGCCAATCACAACAGCAAATCCCAGTGCTCACCATGGGTGAACTGCTACTTAGAGTTACCAGGTGCTAAGGACAAGGTATTGAGTTAGGAAAATATTTATTTCTATTCATCTAGAGGTGCTTTAAAATTAAGTCGAAGTGGTAATTACAGGGAAAACTATAACAAAGCTAAATGCTATTACAGCCATCAATGTCAACCATAATTAAAGGCTGACTATTTTTATCTGGAGAAGATAAAAATAATCTTCTCCAGATAAAAATAGTCAGCCTTTAATTATGGTTGACATTAGTTGCTTAGTATTCTGAATATGGAAATACCTCTGAGTCTTAAATATTGACAAAAGCAACACTAGGTAAGTTGACTTTTTAATTGAGACCCATATACCTTCAGAAATTAAAATTTAACATTTGGAAACTCAAGTCACATCAATGCAAATGAGTTCTTCTCAATTGTGAATAGGTCAATGGATCACCCAGGCAGAACAATTATATTCAATCTTGCATTTCTGTATGAGTTCTTTGCACTGTATTACATTGTACTTTTCCTTGTAACAAGTAGCAACATCTCCATGGACTAAAAACTAAATGCACGTTAAATATGGATCGACTTTGAAAGTCCGAGCTTGCATTCTCCCTGAAGCAGCAACTAAGACTATAGGGAAATGAAACATGTTTTCCTATTCCAAGAAGTATACAAAAATATTTCATCTGCAAACAGACTTTTAAAATTCCCAGCCTGTTTAGTACATGCTGTCCTAATGATCTGCTTCTCTGATTTTCCAGAACCCTTCTGGCAGACACACACACAGGCTTGATAGGGTTTCTCCCAACCACATGTGATTTTCATCCACATTAAATCATGTGCCTGGGTTAAGATAGACTTTTAGGCAAGAGGCTCATTTTATTGCTATGCATCCAAATTTCAAGCATTCAGCAAAATATACTACTCCTCAAAGTCTGCTTCCTAACAATTTTGCTGTGGACCCCTTATTTCTGCATGCCAAGAAACAAAAAATACTTTTTCTCTATTCATTTTGCTATGCTTTGTAGACCTCCCTCATCTCTCCTGAAAAAGAGAGAACCCTATTACCAGTACTTAAGCAATGTATTCAACAAGATGTTACATTTGCTACATTCCTCCCTCCTACGTGGACAGTTGTAGGGTTATTTTATGGACTTCTGTTTATACAGAAAAATCATCCAGAATAAACTGACTTAGATGTTACTCATGAAGGCAGCAGGCTTAATGGAGTCGAGCTATTTCTTATCCCACAACCACCCCACAGGAGGAAAAAGAGAAATAACAGGAACCACCCTGCTGTTTTGGAAGAGCACTTCAATTTTACAAGCTTGCCTAGAAGACTTTAAGCATCAGAAGACCCCAGCTGTGTTTAAAGCTGGTATAATCATTGTGTTTAAGCTCTACCAAGAAAACCAGCCCTTGTGCCTGGTATGTCTTTAGGATGTATTTTATGATTTCTTGTTAAAAGAGCAGAGAAAAGGCCATGTCTCCTCAGGCCAAGAGGGTCTGGCACTGCTGGTGTTACCTTCTGGCAGAAGGGAGGTCTCCACCCAGGGGCTGGGCTGGCTGGTGCTGTCATTCTTGCATTCACTCCTCACTCTGAGGCTCATTTCCTCGTTCAGGTGCGCGTCCGTCACACGGAAGCTGTTCTTACTCCACTTCTGGGTTTACATGGGGAAGAAAACCAAAACATTTGTCACACCATCCTGGACACATGGGAATTCCTGCCAGCATAAGGACATATTACAGCCCTTCAGAACGACTGCAGCTCAAAGCCAAAGGAAACCAGTGTCTGACTGTGTGGGGAGCCTCAGCATCACTTGGCTTTGCCTTTTCTTCCTCAGGCGCAGTCAGAACTCACAAAGAAAAAACTAACCCTACTCCTGTGACCTACTGGCATAAGCAAAGGCTACACAGAGATCAAGAAATAAATATAACAAGGGGAGGAAATGATCCTAGAAAGTCTTCACGGATAATGCAAAATAAGCATGTTTGTACTACAGCTGTACAAACAGGTGCTTACAGATCTGACCTTCACCCTTCTGTGTGTTTGCGCATGACCAACAGAATGAAGAACATTTGCAGACACAACCAAAAAGCAGTGAGATGAGTTTGGATGATTTAAGGAGCAAAAGAAAAACCTATCAAAACAAACCCATAAATGGCTATTAAAAGCAGTGACACCACATCAAGCCCAAGCAGCTTATGATCTTCCATTTCAAGTATGTTTGTGTGAAAAAAAGGCTCACCCTTTTATCACACACTTTCTTGAGCATCTTTTTTTGGGCTAGAAGGTTGTCTTTTAATTAACTGGAAAATGGATACAAAACAAATATGTTTGTTATGGTCAAAGAATGCTGTAACCACTCATATGTAAAAATAATCTATGTTTATATTAGCTGTTTGCAAAACCACAGAGTCACAGAGTCATAAAACGGTTTGGGCTGGAAGGGAGCTTAAAGATCATCTGGTTCCACCCCCCTCACCGTGGGTTCCTGCCTTCCACCCGAGCAGGTTGCTCAGTGCTCCATCCAAACTGGCCAAACCACATCCCTACTCATGTCCAGGATATCCTGGAACTGTGAGAAAAAATAGTGGTTAGCATGAAGAGGCCAATGTAAGACTGAATCAACAATAAAGGACTGCTTTAAGAGGCATCATATCCATTGTAACCATATCTGAAATAGCAGCACTGCCTCCTCCACCGTTGCCATCTACCAAAGGCTTCAAATTCCCAGAGTTTGGAATAACTGATTTATTTTCTTACTGGCAACACATTGTAAAAATACTTGTCCTACAGCAATGGGCACCCTGGCAATGCCTTGTCCAAACAGCAGCTAATCCACAGCAAGGAGCACATCTGGGCTGCAAATTGTCTAACACAGGAAACGAAAGCCCAAAACAAACAAGTTACAGGACTTCTGTTCCAGGCAACAAACATGCACCATGTTGTCTTCAAAACCCAGCCCCCCATAAATAACTAATTGCAGGGAGAGGGTAAATGGGGGAATGTTAATTCTTGGCATTACCTCCAAAAGATGCAATGCTGTCAAACCACAGCTAAATCTGCATGTCTCTTTAAACTGAGTTCAAAGTAAAGGAGAAAAGCCTTTGCAAATTCCCATTTAACTCTTAGGGATGTACACTGCCCTGTACCTACTTTTTCTAGAAAGCTGCATAAGCAAAGACTGCAATGAGGCTTTTCCCATTATTATTACAGTACTTCTGTGTTACCATCAGCACTCGGTTATCAGAGAGCAACAGACAGATTTTTCTTATCTGAAGATCCCATATGCTGGTATGATTCATTTTTGAGGTTTTGATCCCTCGATAAGAATGAAATGCTATATTAAAATTGTATTTATATGTGTGTGTATATGCTCCCCCACATGGAGTTTTATAACACTAAGACATTTACTGGAACACGGAGTTCAAAGGGCTGATGTACTTACTCTTGTGTCCTCAGGAACCCCATTGATGACGATGTCACTGGAATACTCCAGGTTGCAGCTACTGCTGATATTCTCTGGGGGGTTCCATGTCCAGTTCAGAGCACAAATATGGATAAATGAATAGTTCAAGTTGGATGGAGATGGAAGAATTTTTGCTCCTGGAAGAAAGGAGTTACCAGTGTAACAATCCTGTTGTCCCACACTTTGCCATTAGTAATACTGGCAGATTTTTTAACTCTCTGACAGAAAAGAACACAAATAACTTCTCAGCTTTGTCAGCTCATATTTGCTATTAAATAAGGTACCACCCACTAAAGTGTTTCTATAATTCTTGTTACCTCAACTCATAAATAACTTAAATATGCACAAATTACCTGAAAAGTAATTTTTAATAAATTGTAGCCTGCAACAACGCAGTGGCTGTGGTACTCGAGCCTGTTGCGGGAAGATGAATCACATGCTGAAACTTTAGTAAAAACAGTACACACATATTGTGGAGCAATTAATACTTTGCTCTCCCCAAAAGTTATCCATCAGCATAGTTTAAAAGAGAAATGCTTAAAAAGACATGTGATTACATCTTGCAAGCAGCTGCTGTATGTTAGAAGCACAGTTTAAACAAAGATTGTAAGCAGAGCAAAGATTGCAAATGCAAGAATGTTAAAAAACAATAAAGAAACCACTTCACTTTCTCAATTACCTATTAAAAATACAATACTATGTTCCAGCACAGTGAGCAAAACCAGTGTGGGACAAGTAGTAATTTACTACTGCCACACTTCAGTGGTACATTTTTTCACCTTCCCAAAAGCCAGTGAGAAGCAGAGCAGGGCCATGACTTAGAGACGGTCGCAGCGATAAATCCATTTCTGTATTGACCCTTCCTTATCTTGTGCACTGAGTCAATGCCTACTCAAGATTAAAGATCATATTAGAAAACAAAGAAGGGAAATACAACAGGAAATGGCAAACTTCCTGGAAAAAGTAAAGTATGTGTCAGACATTGATTCTAGAAAACATCACCAATTGGGAATTCCCTAAGGATGTGAAAGTGGATTTTGTTTTTTTAAAGAGCTACTCTAATATGTACTGTGAGAAGATGTTGAACCAGAAGCCCAATGAGACTGTGTCCCAGGGTATCTCCAGGTACCATCACTGAGTCACCACCACTTGTTGGTCTGTGGACAGACTGTACCTTTGTTACTCAATAGTCTCACAAACACTTCAAACAGACATCACCTAGTGCTGCAGGTCTTGCTGTCCCAGGGAACCAAGCTCAAACCATCCCAACATTCAAGAGAGATCATAGGAAAAGGGCAGAATAATTCCATCAAGATCAGTTTTCCCATCCAGGTCACAGTGCAGTCCCTTTTCCTTCTGCTAGCACAAGGAAGAGGGAAGGCAGAGAAGCAAAAGAGCTTCCTTGAGCAAGAATTCTGCTCAAAGCATCCATGACACCATTATCTTACATTTCCTGAAAGCCAGAGCATCCAAATCTTGAAGGGAATTCATCAAACTTCTGGAGCTCTCTCAGACCTTTTCATAGTTCAAAACAGGCAATGGTAGAGATGAGGCACCATTACTACCCATGTGCTTGCACAGATAATGATAATAATTACAAAGATTCATGGATTTATTCTGAATATGCTTCATTTGTTTGAATACTTAAAATTTTTGGGATTTTTGTTTGAGCAGCAAAGACAAATTTTTATTCTTGCAAAAATACAGTCTCCGGTGAGAAAACAAAACGTAGCAAGAACATCTTTGCCTACTACCTCTTTCACTAACAAAAACTTAGGACAGGCTTTAGGAACAGCCTTGGGTCATTACATTTGCAAATACTGAGTACTCTTGATCATGTAAAAAAAAAATATTTTTTTTCAACAAGAGTACACAGCTCCAAGCATTCCGTCTTGTCGTGATTGAACTTTTACCTACAATAGCCAGAAACAGTTAAAAAAATGTCAGCCCTGATTTCTGTTCTGAAGTTCTAAACATTTTCTTCTAATAGGTTTGATTAGAAGCCACTGTGCTTAAAGTTGTGGATTACTAGCCACACAAAGAAGTGCTAATATTCAAAGTTTATTAATTAATCAGTAAATGATATTAGCATAAAAAGTTTAAATCTAGTAGGTTTTTGATTAATCTACAGAATTCTGAAGCTTGTGTTTACATGTTTTTAATTCAGCTTTTATTCACAGATTAAGCCAATTTCATACTTTTGACTGTGTAAAATATAGTCTCGTGCACTTGTTATTAAAATTTCTGTATCAATTTTGCAGAACGACTCAATGACCAACTACAAAATGTAGGCAAGCCGTTATTTCACTCTTAAAAGGCAAAAACCCTGTGATGCTTCTAAGAAAAGCACAGCAGTGGCCAGCAGCGATTGGTGAGGTGAGGTGTAGAAGGTGAGGTATAGAAAACATTATTTCTAAAAGCCCTAACAAGGAAACATCAGCAAATCCTTTGCATCAAGTACCACGTGAGTGTTGTAAAGTAGCAAAAAAACTCATCATAGTTTTATTTTGTCCTCCTGCATTTTCTGAAAGTTGATTTCATAGTGATAAACCGAATTGCAGACAGCTGAAAAATAACAATTCTTTAATGTCTGCAGCTGGGTTTTTGGATGACATGAGTAGAGAATAAAGCTTCAAGCCCGGGTCTTTACGAAGCCCTCACAGACACGCACGCATCTTTCCTAAAACTAAACATTCGTGCTTCCAAAGTCGGGAACATAAAGGAAGAGCGAAGGCACAGGGCGAGGGGGGCTCTGTGTGCCGGCACCCGGCAGAGCCGCTCCCGACAGCCGCAAGACGCGGGCACCGAGACGGGGCCGGGGGGTTCTGCTTGGGGTTTTAAGGCAGAGACTGTCCCGAGAAACGAAAATGGAGTTTAAAACATTTCTGCCGACCCTGCCAAGAGCTGCCCTACTGAAAGAGGAGAGCGGATTTTCGGCATCCCCGCTCCCGGTAAGGGGCAGGGCAAGAAGCGCAGCCGGCGCTGCTCCGCACACGGCTGACGAGCTTCGGGCGATTTCTACTACAAAATGAAAGCATTTCCCTTCCATCCATGCCCGCGTGTGCGCGGAGCCACGGCCGAGGCGCCCGAGCCGCGCACGGGGAGAGCCCGGAGCGGCCGCTCCAGCGCCGGCAGCGCCCGCGGTCCC